>JAHCLQ010000809.1:0-68538 GCA_023678885.1 Pogostemon cablin
TAAGATATTCAATGTCCATTAATTAATTAAGTTACTGACAACTCTAATTAATTAATATCTCGTCCGAGAGTAGTACCACTCAACCTTTTTATCATGCCGGAAATTAATCCACTTGCAAGATTTACATGATAAACCTTATGAGCTCCTCAAGGGGACATCATCAACCTATGACGGACATGGATTCCTTCTATAATCAACAGCACACCATAGATACATCAATACTTCCCAACTCACCGAGTTTGTTGATTTAATTCATATAAATCTCACCCATTGATGAATCAAAGAAATACATACTGCCCTACGTGTCGAGGTTATTGTATAGGGATTAAGAGCACGAACTTCCATAATAACAGAGATCAAGTTCTTCTATAAGTCAGTATAAGTCGAACGATCTCAAGCGGTCCTGCTCAATACACACAAGTGCACTAATGTGATTCTATAGCCAAGACAAGCTAATACCAAACCACACTACAACCATACCGATAGAGAGTCCCCGTCTATCTCAGTTGTGAGCATCTGTTTATACTTTATAAGGAAACCGATAATATGATCTTCTGCGTGTTGTCGCACAACATATTATCTATAGTATAAAGTAAATGGACTATTGCATCATGCATATAAAATAAATTATAAGATGCAATCATTTGATCAATGATTCTCATTTCAAATATTGTTATAACATTGTTCATACTAAAGCTAGACTTTTAGTATACAATCCAACAAATTTATCATGCATTATATGTTGTTTATCCTTTCTTAACTCATAAGGAAACGAGTTCTTTATTCAATGATTCGATTAAATGGAGAGATAATGAGTCTTTAAACGTCGAATCTTTCATGCATTATATGTTGTTTATCCTTTCTTAACTCATAAGGAAACGAGTTCTTTATTCATAATTCGATTAAACGAAGAGATAATAAGTATTTGAACGTCGAATCTATCATGCATTATATATCGTTTATCCTTTCTTAACTCATAAGGAAAGGAGTTTTTATTCAAAAATTCATTTAAAAGAAGTGATAATGAGTATTTAAACGTCGAATCTATCATGCATTATATGTTGTTTATCCTTTCTTAACTCATAAGGAAACGAGTCTTTATTTAATGATTCAATTAAATGAAGAGATAATGAGTCTTTAAATGTCGAATCTATCATGCATTATATGTTGTTTATCCTTTCTTAACTCATAAGGAAACGAGATCTTTATTCAATGATTCGATTAAATGAAGAGATAATTAGTCTTTAAACATCGAATTTATCATGCATTATATGTTGTTTATCCTTTCTTAACTCATAAGGAAACGAGTTCTTTATTCAATGATTCGATTAAATGAAGAGATAATGAGTCTTTAAACGTCGAATCTTTCATGCATTATATGATGTTTATCCTTTCTTAACTCATAAGGAAACGAGTTCTTTAGTCAATGATTTGATAAAATGAAGAGATAATGAGTATTTAGACGTCGAATTTATCATGCATTATATGTTGTTTATCCTTTCTTAACTCATAAGGAAACGAGTTCTTTATTCAATGATTCGATTAAATGAAGAGATAATGAGTCTTTAAATGTCGAATCTATCATGCATTATATGTTGTTTGTCCTTTCTTAACTCATAAGGAAACGAGTTCTTTATTCATGATTCGATTAAACGAAGAGATTATAAGTATTTGAATGTCGAATCTACCATGCATTATATATTGTTTATCCTTTCTTAACTCATAAGGAAAGGAGCTTTTTATTCAAAAATTCGTTTAAAAGAAGTGATAATGAGTATTTAAACATCGAATCTATCATGCATTATACGTTGTTTATCCTTTCTTAACTCATAAGGAAACAAGTTCTTTATTTAATTATTCAATTAAATGAAGAGATAATGAGTATTTAAATGTCAAATCTATCATGCATTATATGTTGTCTATCCTTTCTTAACTCATAAGGAAAGGAGTTTTTTATTCAAAGATTCATTTAAAAGAAGTGATAATGATTATCTAGAAGTCGAACTTCTCATACATTATATGTTGTTTATCCTTTCTTAACTCATAAGGAAACGAGTTCTTTAGTCAATGATTCGATAAAATGAAGAGATAATGAGTCTTTAAACGTCGAATCTATCATGCATTATATGTTGTTTATCCTTTCTTAACTCATAAGGAAACGAGTTCTTTATTCATGATTCGATTAAATGAAGAGATAATAAGTATTTGAATGTCGAATCTACCATGCATTACATATTGTTTATCCTTTCTTAACTCGTAAGGAAAGGAGTTTTTTATTCAAAAATTCATTTTAAAGAAGTGATAATGAGTATTTAGACGTCGAATCTATCATGCATTATATGTTGTTTATCCTTTATTAACTATAAGGAAACGAGTTCTTTTTTTAATGATTCAATTAAATGAAGAGATAATGAGTATTTAAACGACAAATCTATCATGCATTATATGTTGTCTATCCTTTCTTAACTCATAAGAAAAGGAGTTTTTTATTCAAAGATTCGTTTAAAAGAAGTGATAATGAGTATTTAGACATCGAATTTATCATGCATTATATGTTGTTTATCCTTTCTTAACTCATAAGGAAACGAGTTCTTTATTCAATGATTCGATTAAATGAAGAGATAATAAGTCTTTAAACGTCGAATCTATCATGCATTATATGTTGTTTATCCTTTCTTAACTCATAAAGAAATGAGTTCTTTATTCAATGATTCGATTAAACAAAGAGATAATGAGTATTTGAACGTCGAATCTATCATACATTATATATTGTTTATACTTTCTTAACTCATAAGGAAAGGAGTTTTTTATTCAAAGATTTGTTTAAAAGAAGTGATAATGAGTATCTAGAAGTCGAATTTATCATGCATTATATGTTGTTTATCCATTCTTAACTCATAAGGAAACGAGTTCTTTAGTCAATGATTCGATAAAATGAAGAGATAATGAGTCTTTAAACAACGAATCTGTCATGCATTATATGTTGTTTATCCTTTCTTAACTCATAAGGAAACGAGTTCTTTATTCATGATTCGATTAAACGAAGAGATAATAAGTATTTGAATGTCTAATCTACCATGCATTATATATTGTTTATCCTTTCTTAACTCGTAAGGAAAGGAGTTTTTTATTCAAAAATTCATTTAAAAGAAGTGATAATGAGTATTTAGACGTCGAATCTATCATGCATTATATGTTGTTTATCCTTTCTTAACTCATAAGGAAACGAGTTCTTTATTTAATGATTCGATTAAATGAAGAGATAACGTGTCTTTAACCGTCAAATCTATCATGCATTATATGTTGTTTATCCTTTCTTAACTAATAAGGAAAGGAGTTTTTTATTCAAAGATTCGTTTAAAAGAAGTGATAATGAGTATTTAGACGTAGAATTTATCATGCATTATATGTTGTTTATCCTTTCTTAACTCATAAGGAAACGAGTTCTTTATTCAATGATTCGATTAAATGGAGAGATAATGAGTCTTTAAACGTCGAATCTTTCATGCATTATATGTTGTTTATCCTTTCTTAACTCATAAGGAAACGAGTTCTTTATTCATAATTCGATTAAACGAAGAGATAATAAGTATTTGAACGTCGAATCTATCATGCATTATATATCGTTTATCCTTTCTTAACTCATAAGGAAAGAAGTTTTTATTCAAAAATTCATTTAAAAAAAGTGATAATGAGTATTTAAACGTCGAATCTATCATGCATTATATGTTGTTTATCCTTTTTAACTCATAAGGAAACGAGTTATTTATTTAATGATTCAATTAAATGAAGAGATAATGAGTATTTATACGTCAAATCTATCATGCATTATATATTGTCTATCCTTTCTTAACTCATAAGGAAAGGAGTTTTTTATTCAAAGATTCGTTTAAAAGAAGTGATAATGAGTATTTAGACGTCGAATTTATCATGCATTATATGTTGTTTATCCTTTCTTAACTCATAAGGAAACGAGTTCTTTATTCAATGATTCGATTAAATGAAGAGATAATTAGTCTTTAAACATCGAATTTATCATGCATTATATGTTGTTTATCCTTTCTTAACTCATAAGGAAATGAGTTCTTTATTCAATGATTCGATTAAATGAAGAGATAATGAGTCTTTAAACGTCGAATATTTCATGCATTATATGTTGTTTATCCTTTCTTAACTCATAAGGAAACGAGTTCTTAGTCAATGATTTGATAAAATGAAGAGATAATGAGTCTTTAAAGGTCGAATCTATCATGCATTATATGTTGTTTATCCTTTCTTAACTTATAAGGAAACAAGTTCTTTATTCATGATTCGATTAAACGAAGAGATAATAAGTATTTGAATGTCGAATCTACCATGCATTATATATTGTTTATCCTTTCTTAACTCGTAAGGAAATGAGTTTTTTATTCAAAAATTCATTTTAAAGAAGTGATAATGAGTATTTAGACGTCGAATCTATCATGCATTATATGTTGTTTATCCTTTCTTAACTATAAGGAAACGAGTTCTATATTTAATTGAATAATTAAATGAAGAGATAATGAGTATTTAAACGTCAAATCTATCATGCATTATATGTTGTCTATCCTTTCTTAACTCATAAGGAAAGGAGTTTTTTATTCAAAGATTCATTTAAAAGAAGTGATAATGATTATCTAGAAGTCGAACTTCTCATACATTATATGTTGTTTATCCTTTCTTAACTCATAAGGAAACGAGTTCTTTAGTCAATGATTCGATAAAATGAAGAGATAATGAGTCTTTAAACGTCGAATCTATCATGCATTATATGTTGTTTATCCTTTCTTAACTCATAAGGAAACGAGTTCTTTATTCATGATTCGATTAAATGAAGAGATAATAAGTATTTGAATGTCGAATCTACCATGCATTACATATTGTTTATCCTTTCTTAACTCGTAAGGAAAGGAGTTTTTTATTCAAAAATTCATTTTAAAGAAGTGATAATGAGTATTTAGACGTCGAATCTATCATGCATTATATGTTGTTTATCCTTTATTAACTATAAGGAAACGAGTTCTTTTTTTAATGATTCAATTAAATGAAGAGATAATGAGTATTTAAACGACAAATCTATCATGCATTATATGTTGTCTATCCTTTCTTAACTCATAAGAAAAGGAGTTTTTTATTCAAAGATTCGTTTAAAAGAAGTGATAATGAGTATTTAGACATCGAATTTATCATGCATTATATGTTGTTTATCCTTTCTTAACTCATAAGGAAACGAGTTCTTTATTCAATGATTCGATTAAATGAAGAGATAATAAGTCTTTAAACGTCGAATCTATCATGCATTATATGTTGTTTATCCTTTCTTAACTCATAAAGAAATGAGTTCTTTATTCAATGATTCGATTAAACAAAGAGATAATGAGTATTTGAACGTCGAATCTATCATACATTATATATTGTTTATACTTTCTTAACTCATAAGGAAAGGAGTTTTTTATTCAAAGATTTGTTTAAAAGAAGTGATAATGAGTATCTAGAAGTCGAATTTATCATGCATTATATGTTGTTTATCCATTCTTAACTCATAAGGAAACGAGTTCTTTAGTCAATGATTCGATAAAATGAAGAGATAATGAGTCTTTAAACAACGAATCTGTCATGCATTATATGTTGTTTATCCTTTCTTAACTCATAAGGAAACGAGTTCTTTATTCATGATTCGATTAAACGAAGAGATAATAAGTATTTGAATGTCTAATCTACCATGCATTATATATTGTTTATCCTTTCTTAACTCGTAAGGAAAGGAGTTTTTTATTCAAAAATTCATTTAAAAGAAGTGATAATGAGTATTTAGACGTCGAATCTATCATGCATTATATGTTGTTTATCCTTTCTTAACTCATAAGGAAACGAGTTCTTTATTTAATGATTCAATTAAATGAAGAGATAACGTGTCTTTAACCGTCAAATCTATCATGCATTATATGTTGTTTATCCTTTCTTAACTAATAAGGAAAGGAGTTTTTTATTCAAAGATTCGTTTAAAAGAAGTGATAATGAGTATTTAGACGTAGAATTTATCATGCATTATATGTTGTTTATCCTTTCTTAACTCATAAGGAAACGAGTTCTTTATTCAATGATTCGATTAAATGGAGAGATAATGAGTCTTTAAACGTCGAATCTTTCATGCATTATATGTTGTTTATCCTTTCTTAACTCATAAGGAAACGAGTTCTTTATTCATAATTCGATTAAACGAAGAGATAATAAGTATTTGAACGTCGAATCTATCATGCATTATATATCGTTTATCCTTTCTTAACTCATAAGGAAAGAAGTTTTTATTCAAAAATTCATTTAAAAAAAGTGATAATGAGTATTTAAACGTCGAATCTATCATGCATTATATGTTGTTTATCCTTTTTAACTCATAAGGAAACGAGTTATTTATTTAATGATTCAATTAAATGAAGAGATAATGAGTATTTATACGTCAAATCTATCATGCATTATATATTGTCTATCCTTTCTTAACTCATAAGGAAAGGAGTTTTTTATTCAAAGATTCGTTTAAAAGAAGTGATAATGAGTATTTAGACGTCGAATTTATCATGCATTATATGTTGTTTATCCTTTCTTAACTCATAAGGAAACGAGTTCTTTATTCAATGATTCGATTAAATGAAGAGATAATTAGTCTTTAAACATCGAATTTATCATGCATTATATGTTGTTTATCCTTTCTTAACTCATAAGGAAATGAGTTCTTTATTCAATGATTCGATTAAATGAAGAGATAATGAGTCTTTAAACGTCGAATATTTCATGCATTATATGTTGTTTATCCTTTCTTAACTCATAAGGAAACGAGTTCTTAGTCAATGATTTGATAAAATGAAGAGATAATGAGTCTTTAAAGGTCGAATCTATCATGCATTATATGTTGTTTATCCTTTCTTAACTTATAAGGAAACAAGTTCTTTATTCATGATTCGATTAAACGAAGAGATAATAAGTATTTGAATGTCGAATCTACCATGCATTATATATTGTTTATCCTTTCTTAACTCGTAAGGAAATGAGTTTTTTATTCAAAAATTCATTTTAAAGAAGTGATAATGAGTATTTAGACGTCGAATCTATCATGCATTATATGTTGTTTATCCTTTCTTAACTATAAGGAAACGAGTTCTATATTTAATTGAATAATTAAATGAAGAGATAATGAGTATTTAAACGTCAAATCTATCATGCATTATATGTTGTCTATCCTTTCTTAACTCATAAGGAAAGGAGTTTTTTATTCAAAGATTCATTTAAAAGAAGTGATAATGATTATCTAGAAGTCGAACTTCTCATACATTATATGTTGTTTATCCTTTCTTAACTCATAAGGAAACGAGTTCTTTAGTCAATGATTCGATAAAATGAAGAGATAATGAGTCTTTAAACGTCGAATCTATCATGCATTATATGTTGTTTATCCTTTCTTAACTCATAAGGAAACGAGTTCTTTATTCATGATTCGATTAAATGAAGAGATAATAAGTATTTGAATGTCGAATCTACCATGCATTACATATTGTTTATCCTTTCTTAACTCGTAAGGAAAGGAGTTTTTTATTCAAAAATTCATTTTAAAGAAGTGATAATGAGTATTTAGACGTCGAATCTATCATGCATTATATGTTGTTTATCCTTTATTAACTATAAGGAAAAGAGTTCTTTTTTTAATGATTCAATTAAATGAAGAGATAATGAGTATTTAAACGACAAATCTATCATGCATTATATGTTGTCTATCCTTTCTTAACTCATAAGAAAAGGAGTTTTTTATTCAAAGATTCGTTTAAAAGAAGTGATAATGAGTATTTAGACATCGAATTTATCATGCATTATATGTTGTTTATCCTTTCTTAACTCATAAGGAAACGAGTTCTTTATTCAATGATTCGATTAAATGAAGAGATAATAAGTCTTTAAACGTCGAATCTATCATGCATTATATGTTGTTTATCCTTTCTTAACTCATAAAGAAATGAGTTCTTTATTCAATGATTCGATTAAACAAAGAGATAATGAGTATTTGAACGTCGAATCTATCATACATTATATATTGTTTATACTTTCTTAACTCATAAGGAAAGGAGTTTTTTATTCAAAGATTTGTTTAAAAGAAGTGATAATGAGTATCTAGAAGTCGAATTTATCATGCATTATATGTTGTTTATCCATTCTTAACTCATAAGGAAACGAGTTCTTTAGTCAATGATTCGATAAAATGAAGAGATAATGAGTCTTTAAACAACGAATCTGTCATGCATTATATGTTGTTTATCCTTTCTTAACTCATAAGAAAACGAGTTCTTTATTCATGATTCGATTAAACGAAGAGATAATAAGTATTTGAATGTCTAATCTACCATGCATTATATATTGTTTATCCTTTCTTAACTCGTAAGGAAAGGAGTTTTTTATTCAAAAATTCATTTAAAAGAAGTGATAATGAGTATTTAGACGTCGAATCTATCATGCATTATATGTTGTTTATCCTTTCTTAACTCATAAGGAAACGAGTTCTTTATTTAATGATTCAATTAAATGAAGAGATAACGTGTCTTTAACCGTCAAATCTATCATGCATTATATGTTGTTTATCCTTTCTTAACTAATAAGGAAAGGAGTTTTTTATTCAAAGATTCGTTTAAAAGAAGTGATAATGAGTATTTAGACGTAGAATTTATCATGCATTATATGTTGTTTATCCTTTCTTAACTCATAAGGAAACGAGTTCTTTATTCAATGATTCGATTAAATGGAGAGATAATGAGTCTTTAAACGTCGAATCTTTCATGCATTATATGTTGTTTATCCTTTCTTAACTCATAAGGAAACGAGTTCTTTATTCATAATTCGATTAAACGAAGAGATAATAAGTATTTGAACGTCGAATCTATCATGCATTATATATCGTTTATCCTTTCTTAACTCATAAGGAAAGAAGTTTTTATTCAAAAATTCATTTAAAAAAAGTGATAATGAGTATTTAAACGTCGAATCTATCATGCATTATATGTTGTTTATCCTTTTTAACTCATAAGGAAACGAGTTATTTATTTAATGATTCAATTAAATGAAGAGATAATGAGTATTTATACGTCAAATCTATCATGCATTATATATTGTCTATCCTTTCTTAACTCATAAGGAAAGGAGTTTTTTATTCAAAGATTCGTTTAAAAGAAGTGATAATGAGTATTTAGACGTCGAATTTATCATGCATTATATGTTGTTTATCCTTTCTTAACTCATAAGGAAACGAGTTCTTTATTCAATGATTCGATTAAATGAAGAGATAATTAGTCTTTAAACATCGAATTTATCATGCATTATATGTTGTTTATCCTTTCTTAACTCATAAGGAAATGAGTTCTTTATTCAATGATTCGATTAAATGAAGAGATAATGAGTCTTTAAACGTCGAATATTTCATGCATTATATGTTGTTTATCCTTTCTTAACTCATAAGGAAACGAGTTCTTAGTCAATGATTTGATAAAATGAAGAGATAATGAGTCTTTAAAGGTCGAATCTATCATGCATTATATGTTGTTTATCCTTTCTTAACTTATAAGGAAACAAGTTCTTTATTCATGATTCGATTAAACGAAGAGATAATAAGTATTTGAATGTCGAATCTACCATGCATTATATATTGTTTATCCTTTCTTAACTCGTAAGGAAATGAGTTTTTTATTCAAAAATTCATTTTAAAGAAGTGATAATGAGTATTTAGACGTCGAATCTATCATGCATTATATGTTGTTTATCCTTTCTTAACTATAAGGAAACGAGTTCTATATTTAATGATTCAATTAAATGAAGAGATAATGAGTATTTAAACGTCAAATCTATCATGCATTATATGTTGTCTATCCTTTCTTAACTCATAAGGAAAGGAGTTTTTTATTCAAAGATTCATTTAAAAGAAGTGATAATGATTATCTAGAAGTCGAACTTCTCATACATTATATGTTGTTTATCCTTTCTTAACTCATAAGGAAACGAGTTCTTTAGTCAATGATTCGATAAAATGAAGAGATAATGAGTCTTTAAACGTCGAATCTATCATGCATTATATGTTGTTTATCCTTTCTTAACTCATAAGGAAACGAGTTCTTTATTCATGATTCGATTAAATGAAGAGATAATAAGTATTTGAATGTCGAATCTACCATGCATTACATATTGTTTATCCTTTCTTAACTCGTAAGGAAAGGAGTTTTTTATTCAAAAATTCATTTTAAAGAAGTGATAATGAGTATTTAGACGTCGAATCTATCATGCATTATATGTTGTTTATCCTTTATTAACTATAAGGAAACGAGTTCTTTTTTTAATGATTCAATTAAATGAAGAGATAATGAGTATTTAAACGACAAATCTATCATGCATTATATGTTGTATATCCTTTCTTAACTCATAAGAAAAGGAGTTTTTTATTCAAAGATTCGTTTAAAAGAAGTGATAATGAGTATTTAGACATCGAATTTATCATGCATTATATGTTGTTTATCCTTTCTTAACTCATAAGGAAACGAGTTCTTTATTCAATGATTCGATTAAATGAAGAGATAATAAGTCTTTAAACGTCGAATCTATCATGCATTATATGTTGTTTATCCTTTCTTAACTCATAAAGAAATGAGTTCTTTATTCAATGATTCGATTAAACAAAGAGATAATGAGTATTTGAACGTCGAATCTATCATACATTATATATTGTTTATACTTTCTTAACTCATAAGGAAAGGAGTTTTTTATTCAAAGATTTGTTTAAAAGAAGTGATAATGAGTATCTAGAAGTCGAATTTATCATGCATTATATGTTGTTTATCCTTTCTTAACTCATAAGGAAACGAGTTCTTTAGTCAATGATTCGATAAAATGAAGAGATAATGAGTCTTTAAACAACGAATCTGTCATGCATTATATGTTGTTTATCCTTTCTTAACTCATAAGGAAACGAGTTCTTTATTCATGATTCGATTAAACGAAGAGATAATAAGTATTTGAATGTCTAATCTACCATGCATTATATATTGTTTATCCTTTCTTAACTCGTAAGGAAAGGAGTTTTTTATTCAAAAATTCATTTAAAAGAAGTGATAATGAGTATTTAGACGTCGAATCTATCATGCATTATATGTTGTTTATCCTTTCTTAACTCATAAGGAAACGAGTTCTTTATTTAATGATTCAATTAAATGAAGAGATAACGTGTCTTTAAACGTCAAATCTATCATGCATTATATGTTGTTTATCCTTTCTTAACTAATAAGGAAAGGAGTTTTTTATTCAAAGATTCGTTTAAAAGAAGTGATAATGAGTATTTAGACGTAGAATTTATCATGCATTATATGTTGTTTATCCTTTCTTAACTCATAAGGAAATGAGTTCTTTATTCAATGATTCGATTAAATGGAGAGATAATGAGTCTTTAAACGTCGAATCTTTCATGCATTATATGTTGTTTATCCTTTCTTAACTCATAAGGAAACGAGTTCTTTATTCATAATTCGATTAAACGAAGAGATAATAAGTATTTGAACGTCGAATCTATCATGCATTATATATCGTTTATCCTTTCTTAACTCATAAGGAAAGGAGTTTTTATTCAAAAATTCATTTAAAAAAAGTGATAATGAGTATTTAAACGTCGAATCTATCATGCATTATATGTTGTTTATCCTTTTTAACTCATAAGGAAACGAGTTATTTATTTAATGATTCAATTAAATGAAGAGATAATGAGTATTTATACGTCAAATCTATCATGCATTATATGTTGTCTATCCTTTCTTAACTCATAAGGAAAGGAGTTTTTTATTCAAAGATTCGTTTAAAAGAAGTGATAATGAGTATTTAGACGTCGAATTTATCATGCATTATATGTTGTTTATCCTTTCTTAACTCATAAGGAAACGAGTTCTTTATTCAATGATTCGATTAAATGAAGAGATAATTAGTCTTTAAACATCGAATTTATCATGCATTATATGTTGTTTATCCTTTCTTAACTCATAAGGAAACGAGTTCTTTATTCAATGATTCGATTAAATGAAGAGATAATGAGTCTTTAAACGTCGAATATTTCATACATTATATGTTGTTTATCCTTTCTTAACTCATAAGGAAACGAGTTCTTAGTCAATGATTTGATAAAATGAAGAGATAATGAGTCTTTAAAGGTCGAATCTATCATGCATTATATATTGTTTATCCTTTATTAACTCATAAGGAAACAAGTTCTTTATTCATGATTCGATTAAACGAAGAGATAATAAGTATTTGAATGTCGAATCTACTATGCATTATATATTGTTTATCCTTTCTTAACTCGTAAGGAAATGAGTTTTTTATTCAAAAATTCATTTTAAAAAAGTGATAATGAGTATTTAGACGTCGAATCTATCATGCATTATATGTTGTTTATCCTTTCTTAACTATAAGGAAACGAGTTCTATATTTAATGATTCAATTAAATGAAGAGATAATGAGTATTTAAACGTCAAATCTATCATGCATTATATGTTGTCTATCCTTTCTTAACTCATAAGGAAAGGAGTTTTTTATTCAAAGATTCGTTTAAAAGAAGTGATAATGAGTATTTAGACGTCGAATTTATCATGTATTATATGTTGTTTATCCTTTCTTAACTCATAAGGAAACGAGTTCTTTATTCAATGATTCGATTAAATGAAGAGATAATAAGTCTTTAAACGTCGAATCTATCATGCATTATATGTTGTTTATCCTTTCTTAACTCATAAAGAAATGAGTTCTTTATTCAATGATTCGATTAAACAAAGAGATAATGAGTATTTGAAC
Organism: Pogostemon cablin; assembly: GCA_023678885.1. NCBI lineage: Eukaryota > Viridiplantae > Streptophyta > Magnoliopsida > Lamiales > Lamiaceae > Pogostemon > Pogostemon cablin. The sequence goes on from JAHCLQ010000809.1 coordinate 12,877, forward strand.
GTCAAATCTATCATACATTATATATTGTTTATCCTTTCTTAACTCATAAGGAAAGGAGTTTTTTATTCAAAGATTTGTTTAAAAGAAGTGATAATGAGTATCTAGAAGTCGAATTTATCATGCATTATATGTTGTTTATCCTTTCTTAACTCATAAGGAAACGAGTTCTTTAGTCAATGATTCGATAAAATGAAGAGATAATGAGTCTTTAAACGTCAAATCTATCATGCATTATATGTTGTTTATCCTTTCTTAACGCATAAGGAAACGAGTTCTTTATTCATGATTCGATTAAACGAAGAGATAATAAGTATTTGAATGTCGAATATACCATGCATTATATATTGTTTATCCTTTCTTAACTCGTAAAGAAAGGAGTTTTTTATTCAAAAATTCGTTTAAAAGAAGTGATAATGAGTATTTAGACGTCGAATCTATCATGCATTATATGTTGTTTATCCTTTCTTAACTCATAAGGAAATGAGTTCTTTATTTAATGATTCAATTAAATGAAGAGATAATGAGTCTTTAAACGTCAAATCTATCATGCATTATATGTTGTTTATCCTTTCTTAACTCATAAGGAAAGGAGTTTTTTATTCAAAGATTCGTTTAAAAGAAGTGATAATGAGTATTTAGACGTAGAATTTATCATGCATTATATGTTGTTTATCTTTTCTTAACTCATAAGGAAACGAGTTCTTTATTCAATGATTCGATAAAATGAAGAGATAATGAGTCTTTAAACAACGAATCTGTCATGCATTATATGTTGTTTATCCTTTCTTAACTCATAAGGAAACGAGTTCTTTATTCATGATTTGATTAAACGAAGAGATAATAAGTATTTGAATGTCGAATCTACCATGCATTATATATTGTTTATCCTTTCTTAACTCGTAAGGAAAGGAGTTTTTTATTCAAAAATTCATTTAAAAGAAGTGATAATGAGTATTTAGACGTCGAATCTATCATGCATTATATGTTGTTTATCCTTTCTTAACTCATAAGGAAACGAGTTCTTTATTTAATGATTCAATTAAATGAAGAGATAACGTGTCTTTAAACGTCAAATCTATCATGCATTATATGTTGTTTATCCTTTCTTAACTCATAAGGAAAGGAGTTTTTTATTCAAAGATTCGTTTAAAAGAAGTGATAATGAGTATTTAGACGTAGAATTTATCATGCATTATATGTTGTTTATCCTTTCTTAACTCATAAGGAAACGAGTTCTTTATTCAATGATTCGATTAAATGGAGAGATAATGAGTCTATAAACGTCGAATCTTTCATGCATTATATGTTGTTTATCCTTTCTTAACTCATAAGGAAATGAGTTTTTTATTCAAAGATTCGTTTAAAAGAAGTGATAATGAGTATTTAGACGTAGAATTTATCATGCATTATATGTTGTTTATCTTTTCTTAACTCATAAGGAAATGAGTTCTTTATTTAATGATTCAATTAAATGAAGAGATAATGAGTCTTTAAACGTCAAATCTATCATGCATTATATGTTGTTTATCCTTTCTTAACTCATAAGGAAAGGAGTTTTTTATTCAAAGATTCGTTTAAAAGAAGTGATAATGAGTATTTAGATGTAGAATTTATCATGCATTATATGTTGTTTATCTTTTCTTAACTCATAAGGAAACGAGTTCTTTATTCAATGATTCGATAAAATGAAGAGATAATGAGTCTTTAAACAACGAATCTGTCATGCATTATATGTTGTTTATCCTTTCTTAACTCATAAGGAAACGAGTTCTTTATTCATAATTCGATTAAACGAAGAGATAATAAGTATTTGAACGTCGAATCTATCATGCATTATATATCGTTTATCCTTTCTTAACTCATAAGGAAAGGAGTTTTTATTCAAAAATTCATTTAAAAGAAGTGATAATGAGTATTTAAACGTCGAATCTATCATGCATTATATGTTGTTTATCCTTTCTTAACTCATAAGGAAACGAGTTCTTTATTTAATGATTCAATTAAATGAAGAGATAATGAGTATTTAAACGTCAAATCTATCATGCATTATATGTTGTCTATCCTTTCTTAACTCATAAGGAAAGGAGTTTTTTATTCAAAGATTCGTTTAAAAGAAGTGATAATGAGTATTTAGACGTCGAATTTATCATGCATTATATGTTGTTTATCCTTTCTTAACTCATAATGAAACGAGTTCTTTATTCAATGATTCGATTAAATGAAGAGATAATTAGTCTTTAAACATCGAATTTATCATGCATTATATGTTGTTTATCCTTTTTTAACTCATAAGGAAACGAGTTCTTTATTCAATGATTCGATTAAATGAAGAGATAATGAGTCTTTAAACGTCGAATCTTTCATGCATTATATGTTGTTTATCCTTTCTTAACTCATAGGGAAACGAGTTCTTTAGTCAATGATTTGATAAAATGAAGAGATAATGAGTCTTTAAACGTCGAATCTATCATGCATTATATGTTGTTTATCCTTTCTTAACTCATAAGGAAACAAGTTCTTTATTCATGATTCGATTAAACGAAGAGATAATAAGTATTTGAATGTCGAATCTACCATGCATTATATATTGTTTATCCTTTCTTAACTCGTAAGGAAAGGAGTTTTTTATTCAAAAATTCATTTAAAAGAAGTGATAATGAGTATTTAGACGTCGAATCTATCATGCATTATATGTTGTTTATCATTTCTTAACTCATAAGGAAACAAGTTCTTTATTTAATGATTCAATTAAATGAAGAGATAACGTGTCTTTAAACGTCAAATCTATCATGCATTATATGTTGTTTATCCTTTCTTAACTCATAAGGAAAGGAGTTTTTTATTCAAAGATTCGTTTAAAAGAAGTGATAATGAGTATTTAGACGTAGAATTTATCATGCATTATATGTTGTTTATCCTTTCTTAACTCATAAGGAAACGAGTTCTTTATTCAATGATTCGATTAAATGGAGAGATAATGAGTCTTTAAACGTCGAATCTTTCATGCATTATATGTTGTTTATCCTTTCTTAACTCATAAGGAAATGAGTTCTTTATTCATAATTCGATTAAACGAAGAGATAATAAGTATTTGAACGTCGAATCTATCATGCATTATATATCGTTTATCCTTTCTTAACTCATAAGGAAAGGAGTTTTTATTCAAAAATTCATTTAAAAGAAGTGATAATGAGTATTTAAACGTCGAATCTATCATGCATTATATGTTGTTTATCCTTTCTTAACTCATAAGGAAACGAGTTTTTTATTTAATGATTCAATTAAATGAAGAGATAATGAGTATTTAAACGTCAAATCTATCATGCATTATATGTTGTCTATCCTTTCTTAACTCATAAGGAAAGGAGTTTTTTATTCAAAGATTCGTTTAAAAGAAGTGATAATGAGTATTTAGACGTCGAATTTATCATGCATTATATGTTGTTTATCCTTTCTTAACTCATAATGAAACGAGTTCTTTATTCAATGATTCGATTAAATGAAGAGATAATTAGTCTTTAAACATCGAATTTATCATGCATTATATGTTGTTTATCCTTTCTTAACTCATAAGGAAACGAGTTCTTTATTCAATGATTCGATTAAATGAAGAGATAATGAGTCTTTAAACGTCGAATCTTTCATGCATTATATGTTGTTTATCCTTTCTTAACTCATAAGGAAACGAGTTCTTTAGTCAATGATTTGATAAAATGAAGAGATAATGAGTCTTTAAACGTCGAATCTATCATGCATTATATGTTGTTTATCCTTTCTTAACTCATAAGGAAACAAGTTCTTTATTCATGATTCGATTAAACGAAGAGATAATAAGTATTTGAATGTCGAATCTACCATGCATTATATATTGTTTATCCTTTCTTAACTCGTAAGGAAATGAGTTTTTTATTCAAAATTCATTTTAAAGAAGTGATAATGAGTATTTAGACGTCGAATCTATCATTCATTATATGTTGTTTATCCTTTCTTAACTATAAGGAAACGAGTTCTTTATTTAATGATTCAATTAAATGAAGAGATAATGAGTATTTAAACGTCAAATCTATCATGCATTATATGGTGTCTATCCTTTCTTAACTCATAAGGAAAGGAGTTTTTTATTCAAAGATTCGTTTAAAAGAAGTGATAATGAGTATTTAGACGTCGAATTTATCATGCATTATATGTTGTTTATCCTTTCTTAACTCATAAGGAAACGAGTTCTTTATTCAATGATTCGATTAAATGAAGAGATAATAAGTCTTTAAACGTCGAATCTATCATGCATTATATGTTGTTTATCCTTTCTTAACTCATAAAGAAATGAGTTCTTTATTCAATGATTCGATTAAACAAAGAGATAATGAGTATTTGAACGTCAAATCTATCATACATTATATATTGTTTATCCTTTCTTAACTCGTAAAGAAAGGAGTTTTTTATTCAAAAATTCGTTTAAAAGAAGTGATAATGAGTATTTAGACGTCGAATCTATCATGCATTATATGTTGTTTATCCTTTCTTAACTAATAAGGAAATGAGTTCTTTATTTAATGATTCAATTAAATGAAGAGATAATGAGTCTTTAAACGTCAAATCTATCATGCATTATATGTTGTTTATCCTTTCTTAACTCATAAGGAAAGGAGTTTTTTATTCAAAGATTCGTTTAAAAGAAGTGATAATGAGTATTTAGACGTAGAATTTATCATGCATTATATGTTGTTTATCTTTTCTTAACTCATAAGGAAACGAGTTCTTTATTCAATGATTCGATTAAATAAAGAGATAATGAGTCTTTAAACATCGAATCTTACATGCATTATATGTTGTTTATCCTTTCTTAAATCATAAGGAAACGAGTTCTTTATTCATGATTCGATTAAACGAAGAGATAATAAGTATTTGAACGTCGAATCTATCATGCATTATATCTTTTATCCTTTCTTAACTCATAAGGAAAGGAGTTTTTTATTCAAAAATTCGTTTAAAAGAAGTGATAATGAGTATTTAAACGTCGAATTTATCATGCATTATATGTTGTTTATCCTTTCTTAACTCATAAGGAAACGAGTTCTTTATTTAATGATTCAATTAAATGAAGAGATAATGAGTATTTAAACGTCAAATCTATCATGCATTATATGTTGTTTATCCTTTCTTAACTCATAAGGGAAGGAGTTTTTTATTCAAAGATTCGTTTAAAAGAAGTGATAATGAGTATTTAGACGTCGAATTTATCATGCATTATATGTTGTTTATCCTATCTTAACTCATAAGGAAATGAGTTCTTTCTTCAATAATTCGATTAAATGAAGAGGTAATGAGTCTTTAAATGTCGAATCTATCATGCATTATATGTTGTTTATCCTTTCTTAACTCATAAGGAAACGAGTTCTTTATTCAATGATTCGATTAAACAAAGAGATAATTACTCTTTAGACATCGAATCTATCATGCATTATATATTGTTTATCCTTTCTTAAATCATAAGGAAAGGAGTTTTTTATTCAGTGATTCGTCTAAACGAAGTGATAATGAGTCTTTAGATGTCGAATCTATCATGCATTATATGTTGTTTATCCTTTCTTAACTCATAAAGAAATGAGTTCTTTATTCAATGATTCGATTAAACAAAGAGATAATGAGTATTTGAACGTCGAATCTATCATCATTATATATTGTTTATCCTTTCTTAACTCATAAGGAAAGGAGTTTTTTATTCAAAGATTTGTTTAAAAGAAGTGATAATGAGTATCTAGAAGTCTAATTTATCATGCATTATATGTTGTTTATCCTTTCTTAACTCATAAGGAAACGAGTTCTTTATCAATGATTCGATTAAATGAAGAGATAATGAGTCTTTAAATGTCGAATCTATCATGCATTATATGTTGTTTATCCTTTCTTAACTCATAAGGAAACGAGTTCTTTATTCAATGATTCGATTAAACAAAGAGATAATTACTCTTTAGACATCGAATCTATCATACATTATATATTGTTTATCCTTTCTTAAATCATAAGGAAAGGAATTTTTTATTCAATGATTCGTCTAAACGAAGTGATAATGAGTCTTTAGACGTCGAATCTATCATGCATTATATGATGTTTATCCTTTCTTAACTCATAAAGAAATTAGTTCTTTATTCAATGATTCGATTAAACAAAGAGATAATGAGTATTTGAACGTCGAATCTATCATACATTATATATTGTTTATCCTTTCTTAACTCATAAGGAAAGGAGTTTTTTATTCAAAGATTTGTTTAAAAGAAGTGATAATGAGTATCTAGAAGTCGAATTTATCATGCATTATATGTTGTTTATCCTTTCTTAACTCTTAAGGAAACGAGTTCTTTAGTCAATGATTCGATAAAATGAAGAGATAATGAGTCTTTAAACGACGAATCTTTCATGCATTATATGTTGTTTATCCTTTCTTAACAAATAAGGAAACGAGTTCTTTATTCATGATTTGATTAAACGAAGAGATAATAAGTATTTGAATGTCGAATCTACCATGCATTATATATTGTTTATCATTTCTTAACTCGTAAGGAAAGGAGTTTTTTATTCAAAAATTCATTTAAAAGAAGTGATAATGAGTATTTAGACGTCGAATCTATCATGCATTATATGTTGTTTATCATTTCTTAACTCATAAGGAAACGAGTTCTTTATTTAATGATTCAATTAAATGAAGAGATAACGAGTCTTTAAACGTCAAATCTATCATGCATTATATGTTGTTTATCCTTTCTTAACTCATAAGGAAAGGAGTTTTTTATTCAAAGATTCGTTTAAAAGAAGTGATAATGAGTATTTAGACGTAGAATTTATCATGCATTATATGTTGTTTATCCTTTCTTAACTCATAAGGAAACGAGTTCTTTATTCAATGATTCGATTAAATGAAGAGATAATGAGTCTTTAAATATCGAATCTTTCATGCATTATATGTTGTTTATCCTTTCTTAACTCATAAGGAAACGAGTTCTTTATTCATAATTCGATTAAACGAAGAGATAATAAGTATTTGAACGTCGAATCTATCATGCATTATATATCGTTTATCCTTTCTTAACTTATAAGGAAAGGAGTTTTTATTCAAAAATTCATTTAAAAGAAGTGATAATGAGTATTTAAACGTCGAATCTATCATGCATTATATGTTGTTTATCCTTTCTTAACTCATAAGGAAACGAGTTCTTTATTTAATGATTCAATTAAATGAAGAGATAATGAGTATTTAAACGTCAAATCTATCATGCATTATATGTTGTCTATCCTTTCTTAACTCATAAGGAAAGGAGTTTTTTATTCAAAGATTCGTTTAAAAGAAGTGATAATGAGTATTTAGACGCCGAATTTATCATGCATTATATGTTGTTTATCCTTTCTTAACTCATAAGGAAACGAGTTCTTTATTCAATGATTCGATTAAATGAAGAGATAATTAGTCTTTAAACGTCGAATTTATCATGCATTATATGTTGTTTATCCTTTCTTAACTCATAAGGAAACGAGTTCTTTATTCAATGATTCGATTAAATGAAGAGATAATGAGTCTTTAAACGTCGAATCTTTCATGCATTATATGTTGTTTATCCTTTCTTAACTCATAAGGAAACGAGTTCTTTAGTCAATGATTTGATAAAATGAAGAGTTAATGAGTCTTTAAACGTCGAATCTATCATGCATTATATGTTGTTTATCCTTTCTTAACTCATAAGGAAACGAGTTCTTTATTCATGATTCGATTAAACGAAGAGATAATAAGTATTTGAATGTCGAATCTACCATGCATTATATATTGTTTATCCTTTCTTAACTCGTAAGGAAAGAAGTTTTTTATTCAAAAATTCGTTTTAAAGAAGTGATAATGAGTATTTAGACGTCGAATCTATCATGCATTATATGTTGTTTATCCTTTCTTAACTATAAGGAAACGAGTTCTTTATTTAATGATTCAATTAAATGAAGAGATAATGAGTATTTAAATGTCAAATCTATCATGCATTATATGTTGTCTATCCTTTCTTAACTCATAAGGAAAGGAGTTTTTTATTCAAAGATTCGTTTAAAAGAAGTGATAATGAGTATTTAGACGTCGAATTTATCATGCATTATATGTTGTTTATCCTTTCTTAACTCATAATGAAACGAGTTCTTTATTCAATGATTCGATTAAATGAAGAGATAATTAGTCTTTAAACATCGAATTTATCATGCATTATATGTTGTTTATCCTTTCTTAACTCATAAGGAAACGAGTTCTTTATTCAATGATTCGATTAAATGAAGAGATAATGAGTCTTTAAACGTCGAATCTTTCATGCATTATATGTTGTTTATCCTTTCTTAACTCATAAGGAAACGAGTTCTTTATTCAATGATTCGATTAAATGGAGAGATAATGAGTCTTTAAACGTCGAATCTTTCATGCATTATATGTTGTTTATCCTTTCTTAACTCATAAGAAAATGAGTTCTTTATTCATAATTCGATTAAACGAAGAGATAATAAGTATTTGAACGTCGAATCTATCATGCATTATATATCGTTTATCCTTTCTTAACTCATAAGGAAAGGAGTTTTTATTCAAAAATTCATTTAAAAGAAGTGATAATGAGTATTTAAACGTCGAATCTATCATGCATTATATGTTGTTTATCCTTTCTTAACTCATAAGGAAACGAGTTTTTTATTTAATGATTCAATTAAATGAAGAGATAATGAGTATTTAAACGTCAAATCTATCATGCATTATATGTTGTCTATCCTTTCTTAACTCATAAGGAAAGGAGTTTTTTATTCAAAGATTCGTTTAAAAGAAGTGATAATGAGTATTTAGACGTCGAATTTATCATGCATTATATGTTGTTTATCCTTTCTTAACTCATAATGAAACGAGTTCTTTATTCAATGATTCGATTAAATGAAGAGATAATTAGTCTTTAAACATCGAATTTATCATGCATTATATGTTGTTTATCCTTTCTTAACTCATAAGGAAACGAGTTCTTTATTCAATGATTCGATTAAATGAAGAGATAATGAGTCTTTAAACGTCGAATCTTTCATGCATTATATGTTGTTTATCCTTTCTTAACTCATAAGGAAACGAGTTCTTTAGTCAATGATTTGATAAAATGAAGAGATAATGAGTCTTTAAACGTCGAATCTATCATGCATTATATGTTGTTTATCCTTTCTTAACTCATAAGGAAACAAGTTCTTTATTCATGATTCGATTAAACGAAGAGATAATAAGTATTTGAATGTCGAATCTACCATGCATTATATATTGTTTATCCTTTCTTAACTCGTAAGGAAATGAGTTTTTTATTCAAAATTCATTTTAAAGAAGTGATAATGAGTATTTAGACGTCGAATCTATCATTCATTATATGTTGTTTATCCTTTCTTAACTATAAGGAAACGAGTTCTTTATTTAATGATTCAATTAAATGAAGAGATAATGAGTATTTAAACGTCAAATCTATCATGCATTATATGGTGTCTATCCTTTCTTAACTCATAAGGAAAGGAGTTTTTTATTCAAAGATTCGTTTAAAAGAAGTGATAATGAGTATTTAGACGTCGAATTTATCATGCATTATATGTTGTTTATCCTTTCTTAACTCATAAGGAAACGAGTTCTTTATTCAATGATTCGATTAAATGAAGAGATAATAAGTCTTTAAACGTCGAATCTATCATGCATTATATGTTGTTTATCCTTTCTTAACTCATAAAGAAATGAGTTCTTTATTCAATGATTCGATTAAACAAAGAGATAATGAGTATTTGAACGTCAAATCTATCATACATTATATATTGTTTATCCTTTCTTAACTCGTAAAGAAAGGAGTTTTTTATTCAAAAATTCGTTTAAAAGAAGTGATAATGAGTATTTAGACGTCGAATCTATCATGCATTATATGTTGTTTATCCTTTCTTAACTAATAAGGAAATGAGTTCTTTATTTAATGATTCAATTAAATGAAGAGATAATGAGTCTTTAAACGTCAAATCTATCATGCATTATATGTTGTTTATCCTTTCTTAACTCATAAGGAAAGGAGTTTTTTATTCAAAGATTCGTTTAAAAGAAGTGATAATGAGTATTTAGACGTAGAATTTATCATGCATTATATGTTGTTTATCTTTTCTTAACTCATAAGGAAACGAGTTCTTTATTCAATGATTCGATTAAATAAAGAGATAATGAGTCTTTAAATGTCAAATCTTACATGCATTATATGTTGTTTATCCTTTCTTAAATCATAAGGAAACGAGTTCTTTATTCATGATTCGATTAAACGAAGAGATAATAAGTATTTGAACGTCGAATCTATCATGCATTATATATCTTTTATCCTTTCTTAACTCATAAGGAAAGGAGTTTTTTATTCAAAAATTCGTTTAAAAGAAGTGATAATGAGTATTTAAACGTCGAATTTATCATGCATTATATGTTGTTTATCCTTTCTTAACTCATAAGGAAACGAGTTCTTTATTTAATGATTCAATTAAATGAAGAGATAATGAGTATTTATACGTCAAATCTATCATGCATTATATGTTGTTTATCCTTTCTTAACTCATAACGGAAGGAGTTTTTTATTCAAAGATTCGTTTAAAAGAAGTGATAATGAGTATTTAGACGTCGAATTTATCATGCATTATATGTTGTTTATCCTATCTTAACTCATAAGGAAATGAGTTCTTTCTTCAATAATTCGATTAAATGAAGAGGTAATGAGTCTTTAAATGTCGAATCTATCATGCATTATATGTTGTTTATCCTTTCTTAACTCATAAGGAAACGAGTTCTTTATTCAATGATTCGATTAAACAAAGAGATAATTACTCTTTAGACATCGAATCTATCATGCATTATATATTGTTTATCCTTTCTTAAATCATAAGGAAAGGAGTTTTTTATTCAATGATTCGTCTAAACGAAGTGATAATGAGTCTTTAGATGTCGAATCTATCATGCATTATATGTTGTTTATCCTTTCTTAACTCATAAAGAAATGAGTTCTTTATTCAATGATTCGATTAAACAAAGAGATAATGAGTATTTGAACGTTGAATCTATCATCATTATATAATGTTTATCCTTTCTTAACTCATAAGGAAAGGAGTTTTTTATTCAAAGATTTGTTTAAAAGAAGTTATAATGAGTATCTAGAAGTCTAATTTATCATGCATTATATGTTGTTTATCCTTTCTTAACTCATAAGGAAACGAGTTCTTTATCAATGATTCGATTAAATGAAGAGATAATGAGTCTTTAAATGTCGAATCTATCATGCATTATATGTTGTTTATCCTTTCTTAACTCATAAGGAAACGAGTTCTTTATTCAATGATTCGATTAAACAAAGAGATAATTACTCTTTAGACATCGAATCTATCATACATTATATATTGTTTATCCTTTCTTAAATCATAAGGAAAGGAATTTTTTATTCAATGATTCGTCTAAACGAAGTGATAATGAGTCTTTAGACGTCGAATCTATCATGCATTATATGATGTTTATCCTTTCTTAACTCATAAAGAAATGAGTTCTTTATTCAATGATTCGATTAAACAAAGAGATAATGAGTATTTGAACGTCGAATCTATCATACATTATATATTGTTTATCCTTTCTTAACTCATAAGGAAAGGAGTTTTTTATTCAAAGATTTGTTTAAAAGAAGTGATAATGAGTATCTAGAAGTCGAATTTATCATGCATTATATGTTGTTTATCCTTTCTTAACTCTTAAGGAAACGAGTTCTTTAGTCAATGATTCGATAAAATGAAGAGATAATGAGTCTTTAAACGACGAATCTTTCATGCATTATATGTTGTTTATCCTTTCTTAACAAATAAGGAAACGAGTTCTTTATTCATGATTTGATTAAACGAAGAGATAATAAGTATTTGAATGTCGAATCTACCATGCATTATATATTGTTTATCATTTCTTAACTCGTAAGGAAAGGAGTTTTTTATTCAAAAATTCATTTAAAAGAAGTGATAATGAGTATTTAGACGTCGAATCTATCATGCATTATATGTTGTTTATCATTTCTTAACTCATAAGGAAACGAGTTCTTTATTTAATGATTCAATTAAATGAAGAGATAATGAGTCTTTAAACGTCAAATCTATCATGCATTATATGTTGTTTATCCTTTCTTAACTCATAAGGAAAGGAGTTTTTTATTCAAAGATTCGTTTAAAAGAAGTGATAATGAGTATTTAGACGTAGAATTTATCATGCATTATATGTTGTTTATCCTTTCTTAACTCATAAGGAAACGAGTTCTTTATTCAATGATTCGATTAAATGAAGAGATAATGAGTCTTTAAATATCGAATCTTTCATGCATTATATGTTGTTTATCCTTTCTTAACTCATAAGGAAACGAGTTCTTTATTCATAATTCGATTAAACGAAGAGATAATAAGTATTTGAACGTCGAATCTATCATGCATTATATATCGTTTATCCTTTCTTAACTTATAAGGAAAGGAGTTTTTATTCAAAAATTCATTTAAAAGAAGTGATAATGAGTATTTAAACGTCGAATCTATCATGCATTATATGTTGTTTATCCTTTCTTAACTCATAAGGAAACGAGTTCTTTATTTAATGATTCAATTAAATGAAGAGATAATGAGTATTTAAACGTCAAATCTATCATGCATTATATGTTGTCTATCATTTCTTAACTCATAAGGAAAGGAGTTTTTTATTCAAAGATTCGTTTAAAAGAAGTGATAATGAGTATTTAGACGCCGAATTTATCATGCATTATATGTTGTTTATCCTTTCTTAACTCATAAGGAAACGAGTTCTTTATTCAATGATTCGATTAAATGAAGAGATAATTAGTCTTTAAACGTCGAATTTATCATGCATTATATGTTGTTTATCCTTTCTTAACTCATAAGGAAACGAGTTCTTTATTCAATGATTCGATTAAATGAAGAGATAATGAGTCTTTAAACGTCGAATCTTTCATGCATTATATGTTGTTTATCCTTTCTTAACTCATAAGGAAACGAGTTCTTTAGTCAATGATTTGATAAAATGAAGAGTTAATGAGTCTTTAAACATCGAATCTATCATGCATTATATGTTGTTTATCCTTTCTTAACTCATAAGGAAACGAGTTCTTTATTCATGATTCGATTAAACGAAGAGATAATAAGTATTTGAATGTCGAATCTACCATGCATTATATATTGTTTATCCTTTCTTAACTCGTAAGGAAAGAAGTTTTTTATTCAAAAATTCATTTTAAAGAAGTGATAATGAGTATTTAGACGTCGAATCTATCATGCATTATATGTTGTTTATCCTTTCTTAACTATAAGGAAACGAGTTCTTTATTTAATGATTCAATTAAATGAAGAGATAATGAGTATTTAAATGTCAAATGTATCATGCATTATATGTTGTCTATCCTTTCTTAACTCATAAGGAAAGGAGTTTTTTATTCAAAGATTCGTTTAAAAGAAGTGATAATGAGTATTTAGACGTCGAATTTATCATGCATTATATGTTGTTTATCCTTTCTTAACTCATAAGGAAACGAGTTCTTTATTCAATGATTCGATTAAATGAAGAGATAATAAGTCTTTAAACGTCGAATCTATCATGCATTATATGTTGTTTATCCTTTCTTAACTCATAAAGAAATGAGTTCTTTATTCAATGATTCGATTAAACAAAGAGATAATGAGTATTTGAACGTCAAATCTATCATACATTATATATTGTTTATCCTTTCTTAACTCATAAGGAAAGGAGTTTTTTATTCAAAGATTTGCTTAAAAGAAGTGATAATGAGTATCTAGAAGTCGAATTTATCATGCATTATATGTTGTTTATCCTTTCTTAACTCTTAAGGAAACGAGTTCTTTAGTCAATGATTCGATAAAATGAAGAGATAATGAGTCTTTAAACGTCAAATCTATCATGCATTATATGTTGTTTATCCTTTCTTAACTCATAAGGAAACGAGTTCTTTATTCAATGATTCGATTAAATGAAGAGATAATTAGTCTTTAAACGTCGAATTTATCATGCATTATATGTTGTTTATCCTTTCTTAACTCATAAGGAAACGAGTTCTTTATTCAATGATTCGATTAAATGAAGAGATAATGAGTCTTTAAACGTCGAATCTTTCATGCATTATATGTTGTTTATCCTTTCTTAACTCATAAGGAAACGAGTTCTTTAGTCAATGATTTGATAAAATGAAGAGTTAATGAGTCTTTAAACGTCGAATCTATCATGCATTATATGTTGTTTATCCTTTCTTAACTCATAAGGAAACGAGTTCTTTATTCATGATTCGATTAAACGAAGAGATAATAAGTATTTGAATGTCGAATCTACCATGCATTATATATTGTTTATCCTTTCTTAACTCGTAAGGAAAGAAGTTTTTTATTCAAAAATTCATTTTAAAGAAGTGATAATGAGTATTTAGACGTCGAATCTATCATGCATTATATGTTGTTTATCCTTTCTTAACTATAAGGAAACGAGTTCTTTATTTAATGATTCAATTAAATGAAGAGATAATGAGTATTTAAATGTCAAATCTATCATGCATTATATGTTGTCTATCCTTTCTTAACTCATAAGGAAAGGAGTTTTTTATTCAAAGATTCGTTTAAAAGAAGTGATAATGAGTATTTAGACGTCGAATTTATCATGCATTATATGTTGTTTATCCTTTCTTAACTCATAAGGAAACGAGTTCTTTATTCAATGATTCGATTAAATGAAGAGATAATAAGTCTTTAAACGTCGAATCTATCATGCATTATATGTTGTTTATCCTTTCTTAACTCATAAAGAAATGAGTTCTTTATTCAATGATTCGATTAAACAAAGAGATAATGAGTATTTGAACGTCAAATCTATCATACATTATATATTGTTTATCCTTTCTTAACTCATAAGGAAAGGAGTTTTTTATTCAAAGATTTGTTTAAAAGAAGTGATAATGAGTATCTAGAAGCCGAATTTACCATGCATTATATGTTGTTTATCCTTTCTTAACTCATAAGAAAATGAGTTCTTTATTTAATGATTCAATTAAATGAAGAGATAATGAGTCTTTAAACGTCAAATCTATCATGCATTATATGTTGTTTATCCTTTCTTAACTCATAAGGAAAGGAGTTTTTTATTCAAAGATTCGTTTAAAAGAAGTGATAATGAGTATTTAGACGTAGAATTTATCATGCATTATGTGTTGTTTATCTTTTCTTAACTCATAAGGAAACGAGTTCTTTATTCAATGATTCGATTAAATAAAGAGATAATGAGTCTTTAAACGTCGAATCTTTCATGCATTATATGTTGTTTATCCTTTCTTAACTCATAAGGAAACGAGTTCTTTATTCATGATTCGATTAAACGAAGAGATAATATGTATTTGAACGTCGAATCTATCATGCATTATATATCTTTTATCCTTTCTTAACTCATAAGGAAAGGAGTTTTTTATTCAAAAATTCGTTTAAAAGAAGTGATAATGAGTATTTAAACGTCGAATTTATCATGCATTATATGTTGTTTATCCTTTCTTAACTCATAAGGAAACGAGTTCTTTATTTAATGATTCAATTAAATGAAGAGATAATGAGTATTTAAACGTCAAATCTATCATGCATTATATGTTGTTTATCCTTTCTTAACTCATAAGGGAAGGAGTTTTTTATTCAAAGATTCGTTTAAAAGAAGTGATAATGAGTATTTAGACGTCGAATTTATCATGCATTATATGTTGTTTATCCTATCTTAACTCATAAGGAAATGAGTTCTTTGTTCAATGATTCGATTAAATGAAGAGATAATGAGTCTTTAAATGTCGAATCTATCATGCATTATATGTTGTTTATCCTTTTTTAACTCATAAGGAAACGAGTTCTTTATTCAATGATTCGATTAAACAAAGAGATAATTACTCTTTAGACATCGAATCTATCATGCATTATATATTGTTTATCCTTTCTTAAATCATAAGGAAAGGAGTTTTTTATTCAATGATTCGTCTAAACGAAGTGATAATGAGTCTTTAGATGTCGAATCTATCATGCATTATATGTTGTTTATCCTTTCTTAACTCATAAAAAAATGAGTTCTTTATTCAATGATTCGATTAAACAAAGAGATAATGAGTATTTGAACGTCGAATCTATCATCATTATATATTGTTTATCCTTTCTTAACTCATAAGGAAAGGAGTTTTTTATTCAAAGATTTGTTTAAAAGAAGTGATAATGAGTATCTAGAAGTCGAATTTATCATGCATTATATGTTGTTTATCCTTTCTTAACTCATAAGGAAACGAGTTCTTTAGTCAATGATTCGATAAAATGAAAAGATAATGAGTCTTTAAACGATGAATCTATCATGCATTATATGTTGTTTATCCTTTCTTAACTCATAAGGAAACGAGTTCTTTATTCATGATTTGATTAAACGAAGAGATAATAAGTATTTGAATGTCGAATCTACCATGCATTATATATTGTTTATCCTTTCTTAACTCGTAAGGAAAGGAGTTTTTTATTCAAAAATTCATTTAAAAGAAGTGATAATGAGTATTTAGACGTCGAATCTATCATGCATTATATGTTGTTTATCCTTTCTTAACTCATAAGGAAACGAGTTCTTAATTTAATGATTCAATTAAATGAAGAGATAACGAGTCTTTAAACGTCAAATCTATCATGCATTATATGTTGTTTATCCTTTCTTAACTCATAAGGAAAGGAGTTTTTTATTCAATGATTCGTTTAAAAGAAGTGATAATGAGTATTTAGACGTAGAATTTATCTTGCATTATATGTTGTTTATCCTTTTTTAACTCATAAGGAAACGAGTTCTTTATTCAATGATTCGATTAAATGAAGAGATTATGAGTCTTTAAACGTCGAATCTTTCATGCATTATATGTTGTTTATCCTTTCTTAACTCATAAGGAAACGAGTTCTTTATTCATAATTCGATTAAACGAAGAGATAATAAATATTTGAACGTCGAATCTATCATGCATTATATATCGTTTATCCTTTCTTAACTCATAAGGAAAGGAGTTTTTATTCAAAAATTCATTTAAAAGAAGTGATAATGAGTATTTAAACGTCAAATCTATCAAGCATTATATGTTGTCTATCCTTTCTTAACTCATAAGGAAAGGAGTTTTTTATTCAAAGATTTGTTTAAAAGAAGTGATAATGAGTATTTAGACGTCGAATTTATCATGCATTATATGTTGTTTATCCTTTCTTAACTCATAAGGAAACGAGTTCTTTATTCAATGATTCGATTAAATGAAGAGATAATTAGTCTTTAAACGTGGAATTTATCATGCATTATATGTTGTTTATCCTTTCTTAACTCATAAGGAAACGAGTTCTTTATTCAATGATTCGATTAAATGAAGAGATAATGAGTCTTTAAACGTCGAATCTTTCATGCATTATATGTTGTTTATCCTTTCTTAACTCATAAGGAAACGAGTTCTTTAGTCAATGATTCGATAAAATGAAGAGATAATGAGTCTTTAAATGTCGAATCTATCATGCATTATATGTTGTTTATCCTTTCTTAACTCATAAGGAAACGAGTTCTTTATTCATGATTCGATTAAACGAAGAGATAATAAGTATTTGAATGTCGAATCTACCATGCATTATATATTGTTTATCCTTTCTTAACTCGTAAGGAAAGGAGTTTTTTATTCAAAAATTCATTTTAAAGAAGTGATAATGAGTATTTAGACGTCGAATCTATCATGCATTATATGTTGTTTATCCTTTCTTAACTATAAGGAAACGAGTTCTTTATTTAATGATTCAATTAAATGAAGAGATAATGTGTATTTAAACGTCAAATCTATCATGCATTATATGTTGTCTATCCTTTCTTAACTCATAAGGAAAGGAGTTTTTTATTCAAAGATTCGTTTAAAAGAAGTGATAATGAGTATTTAGACGTCGAATTTATCATGCATTATATGTTGTTTATCCTTTCTTAACTCATAAGGAAACGAGTTCTTTAGTCAATGATTCGATAAAATGAAGAGATAATGAGTCTTTAAACGTCAAATCTATCATGCATTATATGTTGTTTATCGTTTCTTAACTCATAAGGAAACGAGTTCTTTATTCATGATTCGATTAAACGAAGAGATAATAAGTATTTGAATGTCGAATCTACCATGCATTATATATTGTTTATCCTTTCTTAACTCGTAAAGAAAGGAGTTTTTTATTCAAAAATTCGTTTAAAAGAAGTGATAATGAGTATTTAGACGTCGAATCTATCATGCATTATATGTTGTTAATCCTTTCTTAACTCATAAGGAAATGGGTTCTTTATTTAATGATTCAATTAAATGAAGAGATAATGAGTCTTTAAACGTCAAATCTATCATGCATTATATGTTGTTTATCCTTTCTTAACTCTTAAGGAAAGGAGTTTTTTATTCAAAGATTCGTTTAAAAGAAGTGATAATGAGTATTTAGACGTAGAATTTATCATGCATTATATGTTGTTTATCCTTTCTTAACTCATAAGGAAATGAGTTCTTTATTCAATGATTCGATTAAATAAAGAGATAATGAGTCTTTAAACGTCGAATCTTTCATGCATTATATGTTGTTTATCCTTTCTTAACTCATAAGGAAACGAGTTCTTTATTCATGATTCGATTAAACGAAGAGATAATAAGTATTTGAACGTCGAATCTATCATGCATTATATATCTTTTATCCTTTCTTAACTCATAAGGAAAGGAGTTTTTTATTCAAAAATTCGTTTAAAAGAAGTGATAATGAGTATTTAAACGTCGAATTTATCATGCATTATATGTTGTTTATCCTTTCTTAACTCATAAGGAAACGAGTTCTTTATTTAATGATTCAATTAAATGAAGAGATAATGAGTATTTAAACGTCAAATCTATCATGCATTATATGTTGTTTATCCTTTCTTAACTCATAAGGGAAGGAGTTTTTTATTCAAAGATTCATTTAAAAGAAGTGATAATGAGTATTTAGACGTCGAATTTATCATGCATTATATGTTGTTTATCCTATCTTAACTCATAAGGAAATGAGTTCTTTATTCAATAATTCGATTAAATAAAGAGATAATGAGTCTTTAAATGTCGAATCTATCATGCATTATATGTTGTTTATCCTTTCTTAACTCATAAGGAAACGAGTTCTTTATTCAATGATTTGATTAAACAAAGAGATAATGAGTATTTGAACGTCGAATCTATCATCATTATATATTGTTTATCCTTTCTTAACTCATAAGGAAAGGAGTTTTTTATTCAAAGATTTGTTTAAAAGAAGTGATAATGAGTATCTAGAAGTCTAATTTATCATGCATTATATGTTGTTTATCCTTTCTTAACTCATAAGGAAACGAGTTCTTTATCAATGATTCGATTAAATGAAGAGATAATGAGTCTTTAAATGTCGAATCCATCATGCATTATATGTTGTTTATCCTTTCTTAACTCATAAGGAAACGAGTTCTTTATTCAATGATTCGATTAAACAAAGAGATAATTACTCTTTAGACATCGAATCCATCATGCATTATATATTGTTTATCATTTCTTAAATCATAAGGAAAGGAGTTTTTTATTCAATGATTCGTCTAAAAGAAGTGATAATGAGTCTTTAGACGTCGAATCTATCATGCATTATATGTTGTTTATCCTTTCTTAACTCATAAAGAAATGAGTTCTTTATTCAATGATTCGATTAAACAAAGAGATAATGAGTATTTGAACGTCGAATCTATCATCATTATATATTGTTTATCCTTTCTTAACTCATAAGGAAAGGAGTTTTTTATTCAAAGATTCGTTTAAAAGAAGTGATAATGAGTATTTAGACGTAGAATTTATCATGCATTATGTGTTGTTTATCTTTTCTTAACTCATAAGGAAACGAGTTCTTTATTCAATGATTCGATTAAATAAAGAGATAATGAGTCTTTAAACGTCGAATCTTTCATGCATTATATGTTGTTTATCCTTTCTTAACTCATAAGGAAACGAGTTCTTTATTCATGATTCGATTAAACGAAGAGATAATATGTATTTGAACGTCGAATCTATCAAGCATTATATATCTTTTATCCTTTCTTAACTCATAAGGAAAGGAGTTTTTTATTCAAAAATTCATTTTAAAGAAGTGATAATGAGTATTTAGACGTCGAATCTATCATGCATTATATGTTGTTTATCCTTTCTTAACTATAAGGAAACGAGTTCTTTATTTAATGATTCAATTAAATGAAGAGATAATGTGTATTTAAACGTCAAATCTATCATGCATTATATGTTGTCTATCCTTTCTTAACTCATAAGGAAAGGAGTTTTTTATTCAAAGATTCGTTTAAAAGAAGTGATAATGAGTATTTAGACGTCGAATTTATCATGCATTATATGTTGTTTATCCTTTCTTAACTCATAAGGAAACGAGTTCTTTAGTCAATGATTCGATAAAATGAAGAGATAATGAGTCTTTAAACGTCAAATCTATCATGCATTATATGTTGTTTATCGTTTCTTAACTCATAAGGAAACGAGTTCTTTATTCATGATTCGATTAAACGAAGAGATAATAAGTATTTGAATGTCGAATCTACCATGAATTATATATTGTTTATCCTTTCTTAACTCGTAAAGAAAGGAGTTTTTTATTCAAAAATTCGTTTAAAAGAAGTGATAATGAGTATTTAGACGTCGAATCTATCATGCATTATATGTTGTTTATCCTTTCTTAACTCATAAGGAAATGGGTTCTTTATTTAATGATTCAATTAAATGAAGAGATAATGAGTCTTTAAACGTCAAATCTATCATGCATTATATGTTGTTTATCCTTTCTTAACTCTTAAGGAAAGGAGTTTTTTATTCAAAGATTCGTTTAAAAGAAGTGATAATGAGTATTTAGACGTAGAATTTATCATGCATTATATGTTGTTTATCCTTTCTTAACTCATAAGGAAACGAGTTCTTTATTCAATGATTCGATTAAATAAAGAGATAATGAGTCTTTAAACGTCGAATCTTTCATGCATTATATGTTGTTTATCCTTTCTTAACTCATAAGGAAACGAGTTCTTTATTCATGATTCGATTAAACGAAGAGATAATAAGTATTTGAACGTCGAATCTATCATGCATTATATATCTTTTATCCTTTCTTAACTCATAAGGAAAGGAGTTTTTTATTCAAAAATTCGTTTAAAAGAAGTGATAATGAGTATTTAAACGTCGAATTTATCATGCATTATATGTTGTTTATCCTTTCTTAACTCATAAGGAAACGAGTTCTTTATTTAATGATTCAATTAAATGAAGAGATAATGAGTATTTAAACGTCAAATCTATCATTCATTATATGTTGTTTATCCTTTCTTAACTCATAAGGGAAGGAGTTTTTTATTCAAAGATTCGTTTAAAAGAAGTGATAATGAGTATTTAGACGTCGAATTTATCATGCATTATATGTTGTTTATCCTATCTTAACTCATAAGGAAATGAGTTCTTTATTCAATAATTCGATTAAATAAAGAGATAATGAGTCTTTAAATGTCGAATCTATCATGCATTATATGTTGTTTATCCTTTCTTAACTCATAAGGAAACGAGTTCTTTATTCAATGATTTGATTAAACAAAGAGATAATGAGTATTTGAATGTCGAATCTATCATGCATTATATGTTGTTTATCCTTTCTTAACTCATAAGGAAACGAGTTCTTTATTCAATGATTCGATTAAACAAAGAGATAATTACTCTTTAGACATCGAATCTATCATGCATTATATATTGTTTATCCTTTCTTTAATCATAAGGAAAGGAGTTTTTTATTCAATGATTCGTCTAAACGAAGTGATAATGAGTCTTTAGATGTCGAATCTATCATGCATTATATGTTGTTTATCCTTTCTTAACTCATAAAGAAATGAGTTCTTTATTCAATGATTCGATTAAACAAAGAGATAATGAGTATTTGAACGTCGAATCTATCATCATTATATATTGTTTATCCTTTCTTAACTCATAAGGAAAGGAGTTTTTTATTCAAAGATTTGTTTAAAAGAAGTGATAATGAGTATCTAGAAGTCTAATTTATCATGCATTATATGTTGTTTATCCTTTCTTAACTCATAAGGAAACGAGTTCTTTATCAATGATTCGATAAAATGAAGAGATAATGAGCCTTTAAACGTCGAATCTATCATGCATTATATGTTGTTTATCCTTTCTTAACTCATAAGGAAATGAGTTCTTTATTCATGATTCGATTAAACGAAGAGATAATAAGTATTTGAATGTCGAATCTACCATGCATTATATATTGTTTATCCTTTCTTAACTCGTAAGGAAAGGAGTTTTTTATTCAAAAATTCGTTTAAAAGAAGTAATAATGTGTATTTAGACGTCGAATCTATCATGCATTATATGTTGTTTATCCTTTCTTAACTCATACGGAAACGATTTCTTTATTTAATGATTCAATTAAATGAAGAGATAATGAGTCTTTAAACGTCAAATCTATCATGCATTATATGTTGTTTATCCTTTCTTAACTCATAAGGAAAGGAGTTTTTTATTCAAAGATTTGTTTTAAAGAAGTGATAATTAGTATTTAAACGTAGAATTTATCATGCATTATATGTTGGTTATCCTTTCTTAACTCATAAGGAAACAAGTTATTTATTCAATGATTCGATTAAATGAAGAGATAATGAGTCTTTAAACGTCGAATCTTTCATGCATTATATGTTGTTTATCCATTCTTAACTCATAAGGAAACGAGTTCTTTATTCATGATTCGATTAAACGAAGAGATAATAAGTATTTGAACGTCGAATCTATCATGCATTATATATCTTTTATCCTTTCTTAACTCATAAGGAAAGGAGTTTTTTATTCAAAAATTCATTTAAAAGAAGTGATAATGAGTATTTAAACGTCGAATCTATCATGCATTATATGTTGTTTATCCTTTCTTAACTCATAAGGAAACGAGTTCTTTATTTAATAATTCAATTAAATGAAGAGATAATGAGTATTTAAATGTCAAATTTATCATGCATTATATGTTGTTTATCCTTTCTTAACTCATAAGGGAAGGAGTTTTTTATTCAAAGATTCGTTTAAAAATAAGTGATAATGAGTATTTAGACGTCAAATTTATCATGCATTATATGTTGTTTATCCTATCTTAACTCATAAGGAAACGAGTTCTTTATTCAATGATTCGATTAAATGAAGAGATAATGAGTCTTTAAATGTCGAATCTATCATGCATTATATGTTGGTTATCCTTTCTTAACTCATAAGGAAATGAGTTCTTTATTCAATGATTCGATTAAACAAAGAGATAATTACTCTTTAGACGTTGAATCTATCATGCATTATATATTGTTTATCCTTTCTTAAATCATAAGGAAAGGAGTTTTTTATTCAATGATTCGTCTAAACGAAGTGATAATGAGTCTTTAGACGTCGAATCAATCATGCATTATATGTTGTTTATCCTTTTTTAACTCATAAAGAAATGAGTTCTTTATTCAATGATTCGACTAAACCAAGAGATAATGAGTATTTGAACGTCGAATCTATCATACATTATATATTGTTTATCCTTTCTTAACTCATAAGGAAATGAGTTTTTTATTCAAAGATTTGTTTAAAAGAAGTGATAATGAGTATCTAGAAGTCTAATTTATCATGCATTATATGTTGTTTATCCTTTCTTAACTCATAAGGAAACGAGTTCTTTAGTCAATGATTCGATAAAATGAAGAGATAATGAGCCTTTAAACGTCGAATCTATCATGCATTATATGTTGTTTATCTTTTCTAAACTCATAAGGAAACGAGTTCTTTATTCATGATTCGATTAAACGAAGAGATAATAAGTATTTGAATGTCGAATCTACCATGCATTATATATTGTTTATCCTTTCTTAACTCGTAAGGAAAGGAGTTTTTTATTCAAAAATTCGTTTAAAAGAAATGATAATGAGTATTTAGACGTCAAATATATCATGCATTATATGTTGTTTATCCTCTCTTAACTTATAAGGAAACTAGTTCTTTATTTAATGATTCAATTAAATTAAGAGATAATGAGTCTTTAAACGTCAAATCTATCATGCATTATATGTTGTTTTGTTGGCGTTTGATCATTTGGTTAATGTGAACCATTAGCGTACCATGCGTTTCTAACACAGCGGAAGCAATAAATCATAGAAACGATTACCGTTCACCAGGGTATGTTGATGAAGATTAATTCTCGCAGGCAGCCTGTGCAGTCCCACGAGAATGGCCATAATTTTCTCGTCTGATATCGTAATTGAGTGATCTTTGCGTTCAGACGATCCTCTCTTCGACGGCTTTCCGTCAGTATATTGATCATTAAATTCTGAGTACTGTACGAATTTATACAAATTTCGCAAGGTCGCGGACAGCAGCAGCAAACTACCTTCTGATCTTCTGTTGTATGTCCCAAGTCTGATCTCGACGTCGTGTGGGCGACGATCTACGAGACGTCCTCAATCTGCTCTCAACCCTCATTACACGTGAATAATCAATTAGATTAGATTAGATTAGATTAGATTAGGGTTCCAGATAAGCTGAGGTGACTAATATACATGGGCTACAGCAGGGACCAGGAGAAGAAATTGGGTTGGGTCTCCATTGGGCTTAAGTATCAAGCTTAGCCCAAAGCTTATACTTAAGTCCAATAATAATAATATATTCCACTAAAATATTATTATTGCACTACCGTACCAATCCCAAAATTACGTTTTGGGCTCCTTCTTATTATGAGCCCGTTAGTCTCCCCATGTTTAAGATATACAATGTCCATTAATTAATTTAAGTTACTGACAACTCAATTAATTAATATCTCATCCAAGAGTAGTACCACTCAACCTTATTATCATGTCGGAATAAATTCCACCTGCAGGGTTTACATGATAATCCTTATGAGCTCCTCAAGGGGACATCATCAACCTATGACGGACACGGATTCCTTCTACAATCAATAGCACACCATAGAGACAGCACTATTTCCCAACTCATCGAGTTTGTTGATTTAATTACATGCAAATCTCACCCATTGATGAATCAAAGAAATACATATTGCCCTATGTGTCGAGGTTATTGTATAGGGATTAAGAGCACGAACTGCCATAATAACTGAGATCAAGTTCTCCTATAAGTCAGTATAAGTCGAACGATCTCAAGCGGTCCTGCTCAATACACACAAGTGCACTAATGTGATTCTATAGCCAAGACAAGCTAATGCTAAACCACACTACAACCATCCCAATAGAGAGCCCCCGTCTATCTCGATTGTGAGCATCTGTTTATACTTTATAAGAAAACCGATAATATGATCTTCCGCGTGTTGTCGCACAACATATTATCTACAGTATAAAGTAAGTGGACTATTGCATCGAACATATAAATAAATTATAAGATGCAATCATTTGATCATATGATTCTCATTTCAAATTAATTGTTACAATATTGTTCATACAAAAAGCTAGACTTTTAGTATACAATCCAACAATCTCCCACTTATACTAAAAGACTATGCTGTCATGTCTTCTGCCATACATCTGATTTTCACTCCCACTACACGACCATCAAAAGCTCTCGCCTTAAGGTCCTTGTAAATGGATTTACTAGGTCATCATCCGATGCAATCTAGGCGACAACAACCTTCCCCTCATCATACGATTTTTCGTAATAGGTGGTACTTGCACTCCATGTGTTTAATTGCCTTATGGGCTCGTGATTCCTTCAAGTTTGCAACTGCACCAATATCATCAATATAAATTGTGATAACCTTGGGCAAACTTAGAATCACACCAAAGTCCATCATGAAGTTTCTAGAGTCATACAGATACTTTGGTTGCCTTATAGGCTCCAATTTATCATCTTTCCATGATGGAGTCCGGAGTCTGAAATATATTTCTATATAACACTCCTCCACATTATGACTCAACTTCTTAAAATTAAACGCATAACCTTTGAGGTAGATTTACTGTCGTCCCTATCTGATTTGAAAAATCTGAATCTATGTAACCCATAAGAATCAGTGAATCTGTTCGGTAAGCCCACATATAGTTTCTAGTCCTTTTCAGGTACATAAGTATATGTCTTACCACAGTTCATCATTCTTGTTCCGGGTTACGTTGATACCACTGTTCATTGTTAGATTTGTATACTAAAAGCCTCGCTTTTATATTGAACAATGTAATAACAATTTTATTTGAAATGAGAATCATATGATCAAACGTTTTTGCATATTATAAATTGTTTGTGCAAAAGTCCATTTACTTTATACTGTAGATAATATGTTGTGCGACAACACGCGGAAGATCATATTATCGGTTTCCTTATAAAGTATAAACATATGCTCACAACCGAGATAGACGGGGACTATCTATCGGTATGGTTGTAGTGTGATTTGGAATTAGTTTGTCTTGACTATAGAATCACATTAGTGCACTTAGCGTGTATTGAGTAGGACCGCTTGAGATCGTTCGACTTGTACTGTCTATATAGAAGAACTTGATCTCTGTTATTATGGATGTCCATGCTCTTAATCCCTATACAATAACTTCGACACGTAGGGCAGTATGTATTTCTTTGATTCATCAATGGGTGAGATTTAAATGAATTAAATCAACAAACTCGGTGAGTTGGGAAGTAGTGCTGTCTCTATGGTGTGCTGTTGATTGTAGAAGGAAACCATGTCCGTCATAGGTTGATGATGTCCCCTTGAGGAGCTCATAAGGTTTATCATGTAAATCTTGCAAGTGGATTAATTTCCGGCATGATAATAAGGTTGAGTGGTACTACTCTCGGATGAGATATTAATTAATTTGAGTTGTCAGTAACTTAATTAATTAATGGGCATTGTGTATCTTAAACATGGGGAGACTATCGGGCTCATAATAAGAAGGAGCCCAGAACATAATTTGGGATTGGATGGGTAGTGCAGTAATAATATTTTAGTGGACTATATTATTATTATTGGATTTAATTAAAAGCTTTGGGCTAAGCTTGGTTAATTAAATCTGATTGAGGCCCAGCCCAATTTCTCCTCCTGGTCCCTGCAGTAGCCCAAGTATATATAAGTTGTCTCAGTTCCTAATAACCTAACTCTGCGCCTCTTACGTAGAAAGAGATCAGGAACAGATTGAGAACTCTCTGGGGATTGTTGACCACACAACACCAGAGAGTTGACTTTGGGTAATACTGCAGAAGACAAGAGGTGTTCTTCTCAGATCATCATCCACTACACCAAACCAGAAGACAGGTAATCGTTTTATGCTTCCGCTGTTTTAATTACTTGTTTTCTTTTCGAATCGTGTTCACCATAAGATCCAATTGCCAGCAATTGGTATCAGAGCCATGGTTTCTTGGTGAAACTGATTTGTAAAGATTTATGTGATTAATTGATTATTTGTTTTAATCTGAATTATATCACTTGGAGTAGGAGACAGGCTTGTTTGTTTGTGGTGTGTTATATTAATTGTTTAAATTATTAATATTTGGCACACACTTCGAGAATCCTCCTCCCTGCTGTTCAACACACACGCAATCTCCACCATACCCCCCTCCTCTCCCTTCCTCCTCTCTCTCTCGTTGCGACTGGGCGGAGGCCGCTGATTACGGCGTCTTCAAAAGATCGACAGGCGGCGGCGGCATAGGGAGCAGTGTACCAGGTGGGCAGTCTGTCCCAATCGAATCGGTGACAGCGCAGGGTGGAATCGCAGCGGCGATGGCGGTCAGGGCGGCACGAGGTCGAGGCGGAGAAGTCAAGGTTGATGCTTCAACTGGCGCGCTGCGATGACGGCGGCGTCGTCTTCGCGTCGAGGCGCGTCTGGGGTGTTCAGATCGAAGGAGGCGGCTCACAGCAGCGGCGGCCGGAGAGGATGGAAGCCGGCGCTGTCGGCGGCGAATTCCTGGCGCCGCTGAAAGTTCCCGCGATGGTGCAGTGCCGGCGGCGAGAAGTGTCATCGGGAGATGTGCTGACTGAAGGCTTGTTTCCGGCAGGCGAACGCGGCTGTGGGCTTAGTCTGCTGATGGAAGGTGGCTTTGTTCCGGCGGGCTGTGGGCGGAGCCGTGACGGCGGTGGGGCATAGGTTGCGGCGTTGTCTCGGCAGCTGGTTGGAGTTTGTCGCGCTGTCGGCGGCGATTCGCGGCTGGAAACTAGTCGGCGATGGACTTACGGCGGAAATCCGATGGGCTGAAAGCGGCACAGCCAGCGGCGGCGGCAGCTGCGCCGGTGGCCTCTTGCTGACGGCATTGACGGTAGGCAGAGGCTAGGGTTTCTGGAGTTTGGGCTAGGCTGTTTTTTTTATTAATTGCTGTTGGGCCTGTTTTTTTTTTATGTAATGGGCTTACTGGGTTGTAATTAATTATTTAGTGCAGCTGGGCCTGTATGTGTTTATTTATTAATTGTTTGTGTGGTTGGGCCTAGTTTAATTTTGGGCTTGTTCCAAGGAAATAAATTGGCTGGTTTAATGGGCTTTAATTTATTTTTTTTTATGGCTGCTCATTAATTGCTAATTTTATTTGGAATAGGTAGGCCCAAATTTATGATCCAACTTTATTTTGCAATTAATTGAATTATATAATTGATTTAATTGTTTAACATGACGATTAATTGTTATATATGTGTAAAGCATGTTTTATGTGATTTATTTAATTTAATTACTTGGATTAAAGCATGCTTTATTGTATATTTTATTTGTTAATATTATATGCATGACAAAAACCCTCGGTATTAAATAACTAAGTGGGAGAGGGGATTGGTAAATAAATTCCCATGGCCTCCATTATTGGTTTGTAAGTGATGTGAGTAAACCTGCGTGTTGGCTACAGGCCTTCCTCCACAACGGATGGGTTTTATTCACGGATCACTAGTACAAATTTCTTTATGATGATCGTAGGAAGTTACCCAAGCGCGTGTGTACTTCTCCAACTGTAAGGCACACAAGCTTGCGCAATGGACTTGGGATCAAATAATGGTACACACTTAGATGTGAATAATCAGTATCCTCCCCAACGGAGTCACTGCTGATATTTGCATGGCTGAAAAGAAACCGACTATTAATTATTTTATCATAAAGTTAGGTTGATAAATGAAATTAATGGGTAAAACCTTCTCTTGTAAATGTTCGGGTTTGTATACGTCCACACTAACGTGGCATGCAAATCCACGGTGCTTGAGATGTTGGTGAATTTTGTTTTATATTGTTTTGAGGGATTCAATATAAATTGGTAAATTCGAAGTGTTTGATCTGTTCATTATTTATGATTCTCAGGTTTTTCAAATGGCTTTGAACTCACTTTCTGTCATACTTAAAGAACACAAACTTACTGGCACTAATTATGTCGACTGGAAGCGTAACATGGATATTGTTTTAACTGCTGAAGATTACATCTTTGTACTTTCTGAGGAATGCCCTCCGGCACCTACTGATGCCTCTACCGAAGAGCAAAGAAATGCTTATAATAGGTGGGTCAAAGCTGATAAGATGGCTAAGTGCTATATTTTGGCTTCAATGTCAAATGTACTTCAGACTCAGCATCAAGCTATGGACACCGCCTATGATATGATGCTTAATCTTAGGGAACTCTTTGGTCATCAGAGTCGTCCTGCTAGGTCGAAGGGCATGTCGGTCTTGATGAACACCAAAATGGCTGAGGGCACTTCCGTAAGGGAGCATGTCCTTAGGATGATGGGCCAACTCAATGAGTTGGAAGTTCTTGGAGCAGAAATCGATGGGGAAACCCAGGTCGATATTATACTCCAAAGCTTGCCTAGGAGTTTTGAGCAGTTTCGCCTGAACTATGGTATGAACAAACATTTGTACTCGTTGGCGGAACTGATGACAGAACTCGTGGCAGCGGAAGAACTGTTTCGTAGACCACCTCAGGTTCATGTTGCTGAACATGCTTCTCATCCTAGGCCGAAAGGCGGTAGGAAGAAGAAGAAGCAAGGGAATCCAGCACCGGTGAACCAAGTGAAGGCAAAGACGGGTGCGGTCAAGAAACCTAAAGGCAAGTGCTTCAAATGTAAGCAGCCGGGACACTACAAGGTTGACTGCCCTCTTCTGAAAGGGAACAGGAATGGTAAGTCTTACATACTAGTTGTTGAATCGTGTTTAGCGGCTGTATCTGCTGACACTTGGTGTGTAGATACGGGAGCCACTGATCATGTCTGCAATTCTATGCAGGGGTTCCACCAAACTCAGTGATGGGGAGATTACCATACTCATGGGGAATGCTACAAGAGTAGCAGCTGTCGCAGTGGGAGACGTGCATTTATTTTTCAATAAGAATAAAACTCTTGTTTTGAGGAATTGTCTTTATGTACCTCATTTTAGAAAGAATTTAATTTCAGTTTCTAAATTGTTTATGGATGGATATTCTGTTTCTTTTAATGACAAGGTTGTTATAAGGAAAAATAGAATTGTTATCTGTAATGGTGCATTAATAGATAATTTGTACACTCTTAATCCTATTTCTCCCACAGTGCAACAAATTGAAACGAATGATACATCTACTAATAAGAGAAAAGAACCTTCAAAAATGAACCAAACATATCTTTGGCATCTAAGACTTGGTCATATTAACTTAAGTAGGATTCAAAGGTTGATAGCTGATGGACCTCTGAGTTCATTAGTAGTGGAAAATTATCCAACTTGCGAATCCTGCTTGGAAGGAAAAATGACAAAAAGGCCTTTCAAGGCAAAGGGGTATAGAGCCAAGGATTTGTTGGAATTGGTTCATTCCGATTTATGTGGTCCTATGTCTGTCCAGGCAAGAGGGGGTTTTGAATATTTCGTCACTTTCATTGACGATTATTCAAGATATGGATATATTTATTTGATGCGCCGCAAGTCTGAGTGCTTTGATAAATTCAAAGAGTACAAGGCTGATGTGGAAAAGCATCTTGGAAAATATATCAAGACACTACGATCTGATCGTGGTGGGGAATACCTCTTGGGAGAGTTTAGGAATTATTTATCGGAAAATGGGATTGAATCCCAATTGTCTGCACCAGGCACACCCCAGCAGAATGGTGTAGCGGAGAGAAGGAATAGGACTCTTATGGAAATGGTGAGATCAATGATGAGTTATTCGGAACTACCAAATTCGTTTTGGGGATATGCCTTAGAAACAGCGACTTACATTCTAAACTTAGTACCCTCTAAATCAGTAGCTTCCACACCCATTGAATTGTGGACTGGGCGAAAGCCTAGTTTGAAACACTTTCGGATTTGGGGTGCTCCGGCACATGTGTTAAAGACGGATACTGATAAGTTAGAGTCACGTACGGAAGTTTGTCTGTTTGTAGGATATCCAAAAGGAACGAAGGGTGGTTTATTCTATAATCCAAAGGACCAAAAGGTGATCGTAAGCACGAATGCTAGATTTTTGGAAGAAGATTATATAATGAATCACAAACCCATGAGTAAAATTGTTCTAGAAGAAGTAAGAGGGGAAACACCAAACATAATACCAACTGTACAAGAGGATATACCACAGGACACTGCACCGCGTGTCACACCTGATACACAATTACCTGTGGAGCCTCGTCGTAGTGGGAGGGTTGTGAGACAACCGGATAGATTCATGGGATTGGGAGAGTCTTCTGACTTGGTCCCTGGTGAACATGAAATTGACCCATGGAATTACAACGAGGCACTGCAAGATAAAGATGCTCAATTATGGCAAAATGCAATGAAATCTGAAATAGAATCCATGTATTCTAATCAAGTCTGGGAGCTTGTAGAACCACCCAATGGTGTAAAAGCTATTGGATGCAAGTGGATCTATAAAAGAAAAAGAGGATCTGACGGTAAGGTGGAAACCTTTAAAGCAAGGCTTGTGGCTAAAGGATATACTCAGAAAGAAGGAATCGATTATGAGGAAACCTTCTCCCCTGTGGCCATGCTTAAGTCAATCCGGATTCTTTTGTCTATTGCTGCTCATATGGATTATGAGGTATGGCAAATGGATGTCAAGACAGCTTTTCTGAATGGAAGTCTTGAGGAAAACATCTATATGAAGCAACCAGAAGGATTCATTGCAAAGGGCGAAGAGCATCTTGTCTGCAAGCTTAAAAAGTCCATTTATGGATTGAAACAAGCTTCTAGATCATGGAACATCCGTTTTGATGAAGTAATCCAGTCATATGGATTTATTCAATGTCCGGATGAATCATGTGTGTACAAGAAGTGTGACGGAAACGTAGTGGTATTTCTTGTACTCTACGTGGATGATATTCTGCTCATTGGAAACAATGTAAAGGTATTATCGGGTGTAAGGGTATGGCTGTCCAAGCAGTTTGAAATGAAGGACTTAGGAGAAGCCGGACACATTCTTGGGATCAAATTGATAAGGGATCGCAAGAAAAGAATGTTGTGCTTATCCCAATCTTCATACATTGATACAATCCTGGCTCGTTTTAGCATGCAAGATTCCAAGAAAGGTTTTCTACCTTTCAGACATGGAATACCTCTGTCTAAGGAAATGTCTCCTAAGACACAAGATGAAATAGAGGCAATGAAGCTGGTCCCTTATGCTTCGGCAGTGGGAAGCCTCATGTATGCTATGCTATGTACGAGACCGGATATCTGTTATGCCGTGGGCATGGTCAGTAGGTATCAAAGTAATCCAGGACAAGGGCATTGGACTGCGGTAAAGCACATCTTAAAGTACCTGAAAAGAACTAAGAATTATGTGCTGGTTTACTGGGCAGATACTTTGCTACCTTTGGGTTATACTGATTCGGATTTCCAGTCAGATAGGGATGCTAGTAAATCCACCTCGGGTTATGTGTATACTCTTGGAGGAGGAGCCGTAATATGGAGGAGTGTAAAGCAGAAATGCGTTGCGGACTCCACCATGGAAGCTGAATATGTAGCAGCCTCTGAGGCAGCTAAAGAAGCAGTATGGCTCAGGAACTTCTTAATGGACTTGGATGTGATTCCTGGTTTGCCCAAAGCGATCACAATTTATTGTGATAATAGTGGTGCAGTAGCAAACTCGAAGGAACCACGAGCCCATAAGGCGAGTAAACACATTGAGCGCAAGTACCACCTGATACGAGACATCGTTAAAAGAGGGGAAGTCGTTGTCGCTAAGATTGCATCTGAGGATAACCTTGCTGATCCTTTTACTAAGAGCCTTCCAGCGAAAGCGTTCGATGGGCATGTAGTAGGAATGGGGATTAGATGCGTGTCAGCAGATATGGCAGCGTAGTCTTTTAGTATAAGTGGGAGATTGTTAGATTTGTATACTAAAAGCCTCGCTTTTATATTGAACAATGTAATAACAATTTTATTTGAAATGAGAATCATATGATCAAACGTTTTTGCATATTATAAATTGTTTGTGCAAAAGTCCATTTACTTTATACTGTAGATAATATGTTGTGCGACAACACGCGGAAGATCATATTATCGGTTTCCTTATAAAGTATAAACAGATGCTCACAACCGAGATAGACGGGGACTATCTATCGGTATGGTTGTAGTGTGATTTGGAATTAGTTTGTCTTGACTATAGAATCACATTAGTGCACTTAGCGTGTATTGAGTAGGACCGCTTGAGATCGTTCGACTTGTACTGTCTATATAGAAGAACTTGATCTCTGTTATTATGGATGTCCATGCTCTTAATCCCTATACAATAACTTCGACACGTAGGACAGTATGTATTTCTTTGATTCATCAATGGGTGAGATTTAAATGAATTAAATCAATAAACTCGGTGAGTTGGGAAGTAGTGCTGTCTCTATGGTGTGCTGTTGATTGTAGAAGGAAACCATGTCCGTCATAGGTTGATGATGTCCCCTTGAGGAGCTCATAAGGTTTATCATGTAAATCTTGCAAGTGGATTAATTTCCGGCATGATAATAAGGTTGAGTGGTACTACTCTCGGATGAGATATTAATTAATTTGAGTTGTCAGTAACTTAATTAATTAATGGGCATTGTGTATCTTAAACATGGGGAGACTATCGGGCTCATAATAAGAAGGAGCCCAGAACATAATTTGGGATTGGATGGGTAGTGCAGTAATAATATTTTAGTGGACTATATTATTATTATTGGATTTAATTAAAAGCTTTGGGCTAAGCTTGGTTAATTAAATCTGATTGAGGCCCAGCCCAATTTCTCCTCCTGGTCCCTGCAGTAGCCCAAGTATATATAAGTTGTCTCAGTTCCTAATAACCTAACTCTGCGCCTCTTACGTAGAAAGAGATCAGGAACAGATTGAGAACTCTCTGGGGATTGTTGACCACACAACACCAGAGAGTTGACTTTGGGTAATACTGCAGAAGACAAGAGGTGTTCTTCTCAGATCATCATCCACTACACCAAACCAGAAGACAGGTAATCGTTTTATGCTTCCGCTGTTTTAATTACTTGTTTTCTTTTCGAATCGTGTTCACCATAAGATCCAATTGCCAGCATTCATGCCATCGGCAAAACAGATATCCAATCTCGTGCATAGCATTCCTTAGATTAAGCTTCCTCATTTGCCGAAGCATAAGGAACCGCTTTCATCTTCTTTATCTACTTTTGTGTCACAAGACACATTCACTTAGATAAATTCACATGCTAAACGAATAAGGATCGTATCATTATATGAAACTTGAGATAAGCATAACATCCTTTATTGTGATCCGTATTACCGTGACCAAAAGGATATTTTTACTCTTCTTAAGTCCTTCATCTCATACCGCTTTATCAACCATACCCATACGCCCGACAATACTCTTTCATTGTCTCCAATGAGCAAGATACTATCTACGTATAGTACAAGAAATACCACCACATTTCCATTACTCTTTTCAATACACATGACCCATCCGATCATTGATTAGATCCATGTCACTGGATTACCTCATCAAAACGGATGTTTCATGATCTTGAAGCTTGCTTTATTCTATGAATGAACACTTTTAAGCTTATTATCACAATGCTCTTAGCTTTTTGCAATGAATCACTCTGGTTGCTTCACATAGATGTTTCCCTTAAGACTTCCAATCAGGAAAGCTGTCTCGACATCTATTTGCTATTCCTCATATTTCATATGAGTAGCAACAAACAAAAGAGTCCGGATCAACTTAGGTATAGCTACCGGCGAACATGTTTTCTTATAATCGAACCCTTTCTTTCTGAGTATACATTTTCGCAACAAGATTGCTTCCAAGGTTTTCACCTTATTCTATGATCCTCTTTTATTCTTGCATGCCCGCTTCCAATGGCTTTTATGCCATTTAGCGGTTCAACAAGCATCCAGACCTAATTTAAAATCCATCGATTCTATTTTAATATTCATTGCACTTTGCTAGGATTTGGCATTTCTAACTTGTAGTGCTTCGTCGTATCCGTGGGTCCATTTCATGTTTGCGAGGGACCAAGTCTCACGACTTTCCCAACATGTATCTTACAAGTTGTCGAAGAACCCTCCCACTACGACAAGGCACTACATGCAATTGTGTATCAGACGTGACACGCGTTGCAGTTTACTTTGTGGTATATCCTCTTGTACAATTGGTACTTATACTTTGTGTTTTTCCCTCTCACTTCCTTTAGAACAATTTATACATGGGTTTATGATTTAATACATAGTCTCTTTCCAAAAATCTAGTGTTTGTGTTAACAATCACCCTTCGATCTTTTAGACTAAATAAATCACCCTTCATTTTTCTAGCATATCCCACAAACAGACAAACATTCAAATGAATTACTGTTTCTAGGGCTTATCCATAAAATGAATTAAGTAATTCCAAATAATTCATCATCTATCTAATCATTACCATAAGAGTCTTATTCCTTCTATCCACCACACCATTCAGCTGGGGCATGCCCGGTGTAGACCACTTGAGATTTAATCTCAACCTCTGATTAATAGTTCCTAATTATCCTAAGAGGTACTCGTAATGACGATTAAATCGTCATTATTTGATATATTTTCCATGATGCTTTACTGTACCAACCTTGTAATTCTTGAATAAATCAAAGAATTTAGACATGCAGTGCATCAAATAAATATATCGGTATCTAGAATAATCTTCGATTATTCATAACCACCTCTCGCCTAGATAATATTAGGCCCGCTTGAATCAGAATGAACCAATTCCAACATATATATCTTTGGCTCTACACCCCTTTACCTTGAAAAGGTAATTAATCATTTTTACTTCCAAGTAAGACTCGCAAGTCCGATAGTTTCCACTTCAGATAAACCTTACGGTCCATCTGCTATCAACTTTTGAGTCCTACTCAAGTAAAATGATCTAGTCTTAGACGCCAAATGCATGTTTAGTTCATCTCCGAAGGTTACTTTCTCTTACTAAGATCAGAAGATGAATTATTAATTACTATTTGTTGCATCTGTGGAATATACATGATTTAAGAGTATACAAATTGTCTATCAACGTACCATAACAGATTACAACTCTATCCTTCATTATAATGACCATGTCATTTGAATGAAATGGAGTATCCATCTATTAATGCATAGAAACCGAAATCAAATTCTTTCTATGAAAATGTAAGTAAAGACAATTTTACAAAATCAAACGTTTATTCATATCGTAAGATAAATAAACAACTCCCACTGCAATAGCCACTAGTCTTGTAGTTTTACCCATGTCATAACAATCTTATCCTCACTTAGTAATGAACATTCAGTGATTCCAGTATCTACACACTTCGTGTCAGTAGATGCCATCACTAATCATGTTTAAACAACTAGTAAGTAAGATTCTATCCTTGTTCACTCCTTTTATGAAATTGAATTTCCTTTAACACATGTTTTGTCAGAAGTTTCCCACCATATACAACCTCTTGTAATTCATGAGAAACTTACTCAAAACATCTAGGCAATTATGAAGAATAAAATTGACTTAGGTTTCCCCTTCAACTTCTATTCCATGTATTTCCAATTCATTCATCAAATTCAATCATGACCTACCGCCTTTTAAATTACTCAAGTATCCAAAGAGTTACATGAGACCATCATATTTCTATGTGTTGGATTGTATACTAAAAGTCTAGCTTTAGTATGAACAATGTTACAACAATATTTGAAATGAGAATCATTGATCAAATGATTGCATCTTATAATTTATTTTATATGCATGATGCAATAGTCCATTTACTTTATACTGTAGATAATATGTTGTGCGACAACACGCAGAAGATCATATTATCGGTTTCCTTATAAAGTATAAACAGATGCTCACAACTGAGATAGACGGGGACTCTCTATCAGTATGGTTGTAGTGTGGTTTGGTATTAGCTTGTCTTGGCTATAGAATCACATTAGTGCACTTATGTGTATTGAGCAGGACCGCCTGAGATCGTTCGACTTATACTGACTTATAGAAGAACTTGATCTCTGTTATTATGGAAGTTCGTGCTCTTAATCCATATACAATAACCTCGACATGTAGGGCAGTATGTATTTCTTTGATTCATCAATGGGTGAGATTTAAAAGTATTAAATCAACAAACTCGGTGAGTTGGGAAGTAGTGATGTATCTATGGTGAGCTGTTGATTGTAGAAGGAATCCATGTCCGACATAGGTTGATGATGTCCCCTTGAGGAGCTCATAATGTTTATCATGTAAATCTTGCAAGTGGATTAATTTCCGGCATGATAATAAGGTTGAGTGGTACTACTCTCGGATGAGATATTAATTAATTTGAGTTGAAAGTAACTTAATTAATTAATGGGCATTGTATATCTTAAACATGGGGAGACTATCGGGCTTATAATAAGAAGGAGCCCAGAACATAATTTTGGGATTGGACGGGTAGTGCAGTAATAATATTTTAGTGGACTATATTATTATTATTGGATTTAATTAAAAGCTTTGGGCTAAGCGTGGTTAATTAAATTCAATTGAGGCCCAGTCCAATTTCTCCTCCTGGTCCCTGCTGTAGCCTAAGTATATAAGTGATCTCAGTTCCTGTTAAACCTAAGTCAGTGCCTCATTTGACAAACGGGAGAGAACAGAGAGCAAATTGAGAGAACTCTGGGGATTGTTGACCACCCAACACCAGAGTTGACTTTGGGACATACGGTAGAAGATCAGAGGTGTTATTCACTGCTGTTCATCCTCTACATCGACCCAGAAGTACGGTAAACAAGATTTAATTGCTTCCGCTGTACTTGTTTTACTGTTAATCCTAATGGATCACGTTTGAACCACACGATCCAATTGCCAACAATTGGTATCAGAGCGTTGGTTTCGTGGTGAAACGTGAACCGTAAGGTTGGGGTTTTAGTGATTATGTGATTATATGATTTAATCTGGGGATAATCGCATAATAGATGACATGTTTTACGGTTTGAGTAATTTTGTATTATTTGTGTAATCCTATGTTTTCATCGCTGGACACCCTATATGCATCTGTGGCTGTAAATTTCTATGATTTTGAGACTGGACGAGACTCTCATACAAAGTCTAAGAAAGAAAGAAAGTGTTCTTGGATCTAGCCCCACTGTCGATCGACTGGACCAAGACAACAGGCGCGCAACTGAGCCGACAATTACAGTTGAAAGCAGTGGGTCGTGATTGTGGGCTGACGACCACTACCGTATGGTGGACAGTGTTTCTGCCTCCCTCCCCGGCGATGATTGGAGCAGGGGTGGGCGACGCTGTTTATCGAAGGCACTTCTGCCCTACTGCTGAAGCGGATCCAAGCGAGTCCAACCCGATTTTGGTCGGATCGAAGGAGCTTGCTTCTGGATTGCTGTCACTTGTCTACAAGGCGGCAGTTCGAACAGCGTCTCAGCGTTTATTGCTGACGGCTAACCTGGCAGAGAAAATCGGCGAAGTGATGTTGCAGGCTGTGGACGAGTCGACGGTTTCTACCCAGCTAGTCGACTTGGGCCTTCGCGGCGCACTGACTCACGGTTGATGGCAGTTGTCGGCGGCAGAATTGATGGGCGCAGAAGGTGGGCTGACAGCATGATTCCGGTGGGCTGCCGACATGGCTGTCGGATGCAGCGTTCACCAATACATGTCGATGGAGTTCGGCGCTGGTTTTCAGGTTGCGGCTGGGAGAAAAATTAGGGCAGCTGATGTGATTCTCCTTGGTGGGCCCAATTTTCATTGAGTTTAGGCTGCTGTTGTTGGGCCTATGTTGCTGGGCCTCTTTTTTCAATTAAAGTGCATGTTGGGACATGGCTGCAAGGCTATTTATTTTGGTGGTTAATGGGCCTATTTCTTTAATTTGGTTTTGGGCTGTTGGGCCCAATTTTAATTAAATTGCTAATGGGCTGCTGGGCCAATATTTATAGCTGTTTTTAATTAATTGTGGATAATGGGCCAAGCATGATAAATTTATTAATTATATTAATGGGCTAATTTTGTGCTAGTGGGCTTGGTGGATTTAATTTGATTTTGGGCTAAGATTATGGGCCATGGATAATGGGCTTGATCAATTATTTAATCTGCTGCTCATTTTGTGCTTATTTGTTACTCTAGGGCCCAAATTAATTAATCCACTATTTATGCAATTAATTATGATATATAACTGATCTAATTGTTTTAACTTGACAATTAATTGTTATATATGTAAGGCATGTTCTATGTGATTTACTTATTTAAATTGTTGTTAATAGAAGCATGTCTTATTTGTATATTTTATTCTGGAATATTATATGCATGTCAAAAACCTTCGGTAATTAAATAACTAAGTGGGAGAGGGGATTGGTAATAAATTCCCGCGGCCTCCATTATTGGTTTGTTAGCAATGTGAATAGACTTGCGCGTTGGCATTAGAGCCTTCCTCCCCATCGGATGAGTTTATTCATGGATTGCTGGAACAAACTTCATTAAATAATTACGTTTGTAATGTGATGCATATGAACTTGCGCGTTGGCTTAGACCTTCCTCCCTATCGGATGAGTTTATATGCGGTTCACTGGTACAAACTTGTAATTGATGACTGTAGGAAGCTATCCGAGCGCGTGTGTACTTCTCTATCTGTAAGGCACATAAGCTTGGGCCGCGGACTTGGGGTCAAATAATGGTGTACACTTAGATGCAAAAAGTATCCTCCCCATCGGAGTCACTGCTTTTATTTGCATGGCTAAAGAGGAACCGACTATTAATTATTTTGTCATAAAGTTAGGTTGACAAATGAAATTAATGGGTAAAACCTTCTCTTGTAAATGTTCGGGTTTGTAAACGTCCACACTATCGTGGCTTGCAGACTCACGGTGCTTGAGATGTCGGTGAATTTTATTTTATATTGTTTTGAGGGAATCAATATAAAAGAATAAAATTCGAAGATTTGATCGGTAAATTTATTTGTGATTCTCTGAATTTCGGATGGTTTTATTTCACTAATTATTAACTAAAAGACATTATATTTACTTGTCCAAATTAGATGATTAGAAAGAATCTTGGTTTTGATAATTACTGCTTAAGAAAATACATGTGTATTCTCACAAAGGACGTCTCATGATGCCTATTAAAGTCTCTAGTGAAGAGATGAGAGGTTCATAGAAATATGATGGTCTCATGTAACTTTTTGGATACTTGAGTAAATTAAAAGGCAGAAGATCATGGTCGAATTGATGAATGAATTGGAAAAGCTTGGAATAGAAATTGAAAGGGAAACCTAAATCAATTTATTCTTCACAATTTGCCTGGATGTTTTGAGCAAGTTCTACCTGAAATACGAGAGGTTGTATATGGTGGGAAACTTCTAACAAAACATGTGGCAAAAGATAGCCATTTTTCATCATGATGTGAACAAGTTTAATATCTTATTTACTAATGGTGTAAACATGATTAGTAATGGCATCTACTGACACGAAGTATGTAAATACTGGAATCACTAAATGTTTATCAATGAGTAAGGATAAGATTGTTAATAACTTGGGCAAAACTACAAAGGTAGTGGCTATTGCAGTGGGAGTTATTTATTTATCTCATGATAAGAATAAACGATTGATTATGAGAAATTGTCTTTACGTACGTTTCATAGAAAGAATTTAATTTTGGTTTCTATGCATTAACGGATGGATACTTCATTTCATTTAAATGACATGGTCATAGTAATGAGGAATGAGGCTATAATCTGTTAAAGTACGTTGGTGGATAAAAAGTATACTCTTGAATCATGTACATCCCACAGATGCAATAAATAGTAATTAAATAATGCATCTTCTAATATTAGTAAGAGAAAGGAACCTTCGGAAATGAACTAAACATACATTTGGCGTCTATGACTAATTCATTTTACTTGAGTAGGATTCAAAAGTTGATAGCCGACAGACCGTAAGGTTTATCTGAAGTGGAAACTATCGTACTTGCGAGTCTTGCTTGGAAGTAAAAATGATTATCTGCCTTTTCAAGGCTGTGGGGCGTAGAGCCAAAGATATATATGTTGGAATTAGTTCATTCTGATTCAAGCGAACCTAATATTATCCAGGCGAGAGGAGGTTATGAATATTCGAAGATTATTCTGGAAACCAATATATTTATATGATGCACTGCATGTCTAAGTTCTTTGATTAATTCAAGAATTGTAAGGCTGGTACAGTGAAGCATCGTGGAAAATATATTAAGTCATTACGATTCAATCATGATGGCGAATACCTCTTGGGATAGTTAGGAGCTATTGATCAGAAGTTGAGATTAATCTCAAATTGACTACACCGGGTATGCCCCAAACTGAATGGTGTGGTGGATAGAAGTAATAAGGCTCTTATGGTTATGATTAGATAGATGATGAATTATTTGGAATAATTAAATTCATTTTATGGATATGCCCTAGATACAGTAATTCGTGAAACGTTTGTCTGTATATGGGATATCCTAGAAAAATGGAGGGTGATTTATTTAGTCCAAAAGATCGAAGGATAATTGTTAACTCAATAACTAGATTTTTGGAAAAGGACTATGTAATAAATCACAAACCCATGTATAAGTTGTTCTAAAGGAAGTGAGAGGAAAACACTAAGTATAAGTACCAAGTGTACAAGAGGATATACCACAAGGTAAACTGCAACGCGTGTCACGTCTGATACACAATTACATGTAGTTCCTTGTCGTAGTGGGAGGGTTGTATGAAAACCCATAAATATATGTTTTGGGAGAGTCGTGAGACTTGATCCCTAGTGAACATGGCATTGTCCCACGGATACGACGTAGCACTACAATATGAAAATGCGGAATCTTAGTAAGTTGCAATGAATGTTGAAATAGAATCTACGAATTCTAAATTAAGTCTGGAAACTTGAAGGACCACTAAATAGTGTAAAAGCCATTGGAAGTGGTCATAGGAAATAAAAGAGGATCATACGGTAAGGTGAAAACCCTTGGAAGCAAAGCTTGTTGCGAAAAGTTGTACTCAGAAAGAAATGGTTCGATTATGAGGACACATGTTCGCTGGTAGCTATGCTTATGTTGATCCGGATTCTTTTATTATTGCTATGAGGAACAACAAATAGATGTCAAAGACAGCTTTCCTGATTGGAAGTCTTGAGGAAAACATCTATGCGTAGCAACCAGAGTGATTCATTGCAAAATACTAATAGCATTTTAATAGTAAGCTTAAAATTGTCCAGCGATGGACTAAAGCAAGCTTTAAGATCGTGAAGCATCTGTTTTGATTAGGTAATCCAGTGGCATGGATTTAAATCAATGAGCGGATGAGTCTTGTGTGTTGTAAAGAGTGACGGAAACGTGGTGGTGTTTCTTGTACTATACGTAGATAGTATCTTGCTCATTGGAGACAATGAAAGAGTATTATCGGGCGTATGGGTACGGTTAATAAAGCGGTAGAGATGAAGGACTTAAGAAAGGCAAAATATATCCTTTTGATCACGGTAATACGGATCACATGAAAGGATATTATGCTTATCTCAAGTTTCATAAAATGATACAGTCCATACTCGTTTAGCATGTAAACTTATCTAAGTGAATGTGTCTTTGAGACACAAGAAGAAGATAAAGAGGATGAAAGCGGTTCCTTATGCTTCGGCGAATAAGGAAGCTTAATCTAAGGAATGCTATGAACGATGTTGGATATCTGTTTTGCTGAATGCATGAACAGTGGGTATCAACGTAACCCGGAACAAGAATGATGAACTGTGGTAAGACATTTATAAAGTGCCTGAGAAGGACTGGAAATTATATGTGGACTTACTGGACAGATTCACTGCTTCTTGTGGATTACGTAGATTCGGATTTTTTAGTCAGATTGGACGGTAGTAAATTCTCCTCAAAGGTTATGTGTTTAATTTTAAGATGTAGAGTCATAATGTGGAGGAGTGTTATATAGAAATATATTTCAAACTCCGAACTCCATCATGGAAAGATGATAAATTGGAGCCTATGAGGCAGCTAAAGTATCTATATGACTCTAGAGACTTCATGATGGACTTTGAAGTGTTTCTAAGTTTGCCCAAGGTAATCACAATTTAAATTGATGATATTGGTGCAGTTGCAAACTTGAAGAAATCACAAGTCCATAAGGCAATTAAACACATGGAGCGCGAGTACCACCTGTTACGAGAAATCGTATAATGAGGGGAAGGTTGTTGTCGCCTAGATTGCATCGGATGATGACCTAGTAAACCATTTACAAGGACCTTAAGGCGAGAGCTTTTAATGGTCGTGTAAGTGGGAGTAGGAATCAGATGTATGGCAGAAGACATGACAGCATAGTCTTTTAGTATAAGTGGGAGATTGTTGGATTGTATACTAAAAGTCTAGCTTTAGTATGAACAATGTTACAACAATATTTGAAATGAGAATCATTGATCAAATGATTGCCTCATATAATTTATTTTATATGCATGATGCAATAGTCCATTTACTTTATACTGTAGATAATATGTTGTGCGACAACACGCAGAAGATCATATTATCGGTTTCCTTATAAAGTATAAATAGATGCTCACAACTGAGATAGACGGGGACTCTCTATCGGTATGGTTGTAGTGTGGTTTGGTATTAGCTTGTCTTGGCTATAGAATCACATTAGTGCACTTATGTGTATTGAGCAAGACCGCCTGAGATCGTTCGACTTATACTGACTTATAGCAGAACTTGATCTCTGTTATTATGGAAGTTCGTGCTCTTAATCCCTATACAATAACCTCGACACGTAGGGCAGTATGTATTTCTTTGATTCATCAATGGGTTAGATTTATAAGTATTAAATCAACAAACTCGGTGAGTTGGGAAGTAGTGCTGTATCTATGGTGTGCTGTTGATTGTAGAAGGAATCCATGTCCGACATAGGTTGATGATGTCCCCTTGAGGAGCTCATAAGGTTTATCATGTAAATCTTGCAAGTGGATTAATTTCCGGCATGATAATAAGGTTGAGTGGTACTACTCTCGGATGAGATATTAATTAATTTGAGTTGTCAGTAACTTAATTAATTAATGGGCCTTGTATATCTTAAACATGGGGAGACTATCGGGCTTATAATAAGAAGGAGCCCAGAACATAATTTTGGGATTGGACGGGTAGTGCAGTAATAATATTTTAGTGGACTATATTATTATTATTGGATTTAATTAAAAGCTTTGGGCTAAGTTTGGTTAATTAAGTTCAATTGAGGTCCAGTCCAATTTCTCCTTCTTGTCCCTGCTGTAGCCCAAGTATATAAGTCATCTCAGTT
Source organism: Pogostemon cablin (assembly GCA_023678885.1). Lineage (NCBI taxonomy): Eukaryota > Viridiplantae > Streptophyta > Magnoliopsida > Lamiales > Lamiaceae > Pogostemon > Pogostemon cablin. Next base: position 57,682 of record JAHCLQ010000809.1, read on the forward strand.
CCTGTTAAACCTAAGTCAGTGCCTCATTTGACATACGGGAGAGAATAGAGAGCAGATTGAGAGAACTCTGGGGATTGTTGACCACCCAACACCAGAGTTGACTTTGGGACATATGGTAGAAGATCAGAGGTGTTATTCACTGCTGTTCATCCTCTACATCGACCAAGAAGTACGGTAAACAAGATTTAATTGCTTCCGCTGTACTTGTTTTACTGTTAATCCTAACGGATCACGTTTGAACCACACGATCCAATTGCCAACACTATGAACCTCTCATCTCTTCACTAGAGACTTTAATAGGCATCATGAGATGTCCTTTGTGAGAACACACATGTATTTTCTTAAGCAGTAAAATTCAAAACCAAGATTCTTTTCTAATCATCTAATTTGGACAAGTAAATATAATTTCTTTTAGTTAATAATAAGTGAGATAAAACCATTTGAAAATCAGAGAATCACAAATAAATATACCGATCAAAACTTTGAATTTTATCCTTTTATATTAATTCCCTCAAAACAATATAAAAATAAAATTCACCGACATCTCAAGCACCGTGAGTCTGCAAGCCACGATAGTGTGGACGTTTACAAACCCGAACATTTACAAGAGAAGGTTTTACCCATTAATTTCATTTGTCAACCTAACTTTATGACAAAATAATTAATAGTCGGTTCCTCTTTAGCCGTACAAATAAAAGCAGTGACTCCGATGGGGAGGATACTTATTATTTACACCTAAGTGTACACCATTATTTGACTCCAAGTCCGCGGCCCAAGCTTATGTGCCTTACAGATGGAGAAGTACACACGCGCTCGGATAACTTCCTACAGTCATCAATTATAAGTCTGTACAGTGATCCGCACATGAACTCATCCGATAGGGAGGAAGGTCTATGCCAACGCGCAAGTTCATATGCATCACATTACAAACATAATTTTTTAAAGAAGTCTGTCCCAGCAATCCATGAATAAACTCATCCGATTGGGAGGAAGGCTCTAATGCCGACGCGCAAGTTTATTCACATTGCTAACAAACCAATAATGGAGGCCGCGGGAATTTTTACCAATCCCCTCTCCTACTTAGTTATTCAACACCGAGGGTTTTTACATGCATATAATATTTAAAAATAAAATACGCAACCTAGCATGCTCATACTTCCAAATATATAACAATAATTGACCAATAAAACAATTATAGCAGTTATATATAAGGAAATAAATTGCAAAAAATAAGTTGACTTGATCAACACTCCAATATACATGCATATAATATACCAAATATAATACGCAATCTAGCATGCTTCTATTTAAGGCAATAAATCATAGAGAATCATGCATACATATATAACAATAATCAATTAATAAATCAATTATAACAGTTATATAACAGCGAATTCGATTGTTCGCCACCAATCACTAATGCGGACAACTGCGATGGGGATCGACCTCCCTGCAGCCTGCTGCACCACTCTGGCACCCTGCCCGATCATATTGTGAAGACTCACGCGGAACCTGATGTAGACCAGTCGAGACCAGTCGAACTTGATGCAAACCCGCTCGAACCTAGTGCAGAGTCGATCGAACCTGATGCAGACCAATTGAACCTGATGTGAATCTGCTCGAACCTGGTGCATCATTGATCGAACCTGATGCAGACCAACCGAACCTGATGCAAATCCGCTCGAACCTGGTGTAGCATCGATCGAACTTGATGCAGACCAATCGAACCTGATGCAAATCCGCTCGAACCTGGTGTAGCATCGATCGAACCTGATGCAGACCAATCGAACCTGATGAAAATTTGCTCGAACCTGGTGCAGCATCGATCGAACCTGATGCAAATCCGCTCGTCCAAGGGCCTACTTGCACGGAACCAAGTTCAGCCCAACGCGCAACATCAAACTACACCAACTGTCGTTCAGGGTTCGCAACCGTAGGGACCTGGGAATCCAATCTTCACCTTCCAGAATCTACGTCTGTGAGTTTTGAACATGCTGTCCAAATTACAGGTCGATCCAACGGTTAGATTGTGAGAAACAGCTCTTTTCTCTCGACTGCGCAGAACAGAATCGCCCAAAAAACTGCTTCTATTTTCGGCGTATTCCTGACAATGCAAAGCTCCAAATAAAATCTTCACCGTTCAGAATGTACATCCACAAAATCGAAACGTGCTGACCAAAATTCAGCCTGATCCGACGGTTGAAACTCTGTTTATTGCCTCTGCAATATCACTGCACTGGATTTTCTCTCAATTTCTTCCTTCCATGTGAAATTGACGCACAGTTTTCGTCGAATCCTCTCACACACAACCATCAACGAACAGATATGATATAGGGTATATTTCACATAGGGATATTCATGGTTTGCGCAGTAAAACCAAAACCCTAAACATGCGATCCTAATTTCGAAAAATTAACCACATAAACCCTAGTCTAACGTGTCACGTTCACCACGAAACCGAAGCTCTGATACCAATTGTTGGCGTTCGATCGTTTGGTTAACGTGAACCGTTAGCGTACCATGCGTGCGTTTCTAACACAGCGGAAGCAATAAATCATAGAAACGATTATCGTTCACCAGGGTATGTTGATGAAGATTAATTCTCGCAGGCAGCCTGTGCAGTCCCACGAGAATGGCCATAACTTCCTCGTCTGATATCAGAATTGAGTGATCTTTGCGTTCAGACGATCCTCTCTTCGACAGATTTCCGTCAGTATATTGATCATCAAATTCTGAGTACTGTACGAATTTATACAAATTTCGCAAGGTCACGGACAGCAGCAGCAAACTACCTTCTGATCTTCTGTTGTATGTCCCAAGTCCGATCTCGACGTCGTGTGGGCGACGATCTACGAGACCTCTTCAATCTGCTCTCAACCCTCATCACACGTGAATAATCAATTAGATTAGATTAGATTAGATTAAATTAGATTAGGGTTCCAGATAAGCTGAGGTGACTAATATACATGGGCTACAGCAGGGACCAGGAGGAGAAATTGGGTTGGGCCTCCATTGGGCTTAAGTATCCAAGCTTAGCCCAAAGCTTATACTTAAGTCCAATAATAATAATATATTCCACTAAAATATTATTATTGCACTACCGTACCAATCCCAAAATTACGTTATGGGCTCCTTCTTATTATGAGCCCGTTAGTCTCCCCATGTTTAAGATATACAATGTCCATTAATTAATTTAAGTTACTGACAACTCAATTAATTAATATCTCATCCAAGAGTAGTGCCACTCAACCTTATTATCATGTCGGAATAAATTCCACCCGCAGGGTTTACATGATAATCCTTATGAGCTCCTCAAGGGGACATCATCAACCTATGATGGACACGGATTCCTTCTACAACCAACAGCACACCATAGAGACAACACTATTTCCCAACTCATCGAGTTTGTTGATTTAATTACATGTAAATCTCACCCATTGATGAATCAAAGAAATACATACTGCCCTACGTGTCGAGGTTATTGTATAGGGATTAAGAGCACGAACTTCCATAATAACTGAGATCAAGTTCTCCTATAAGTCATTATAAGTCGAACGATCTCAAGCGGTCTTGCTCAATACACACAAGTGCACTAATGTGATTCTATAGCCAAGACAAGCTAATGCCAAACCACACTACAACCATCCCGATAGAGAGTCCCCGTCTATCTCGATTGTGAGCATCTGTTTATACTTTATAAGGAAACCGATAATATGATCTTCCGCGTGTTGTCGCACAACATATTATCTACAGTATAAAGTAAGTGGACTATTGCATCGAACATATAAATAAATTATAAGATGCAATCATTTGATCATATGATTCTCATTTCAAATTAATTGTTACAATATTGTTCATACAAAAAACTAGACTTTTAGTATATAATCCAATAGTTTATCCTTTCTTAACTCATAAGGAACGAAGTTTTTTATTCAAAGATTCATTTAAAAGAAGTGATAATGAGTATTTAGACATTGAATTTATCATGCATTATATGTTGTTTATCCCTTCTTAACTTATAAGGAAACGAGTTCTTTATTCAATGATTCGATTAAATGAAGAGATAATAAGTCTTTAAACGTCGAATCTATCATGCATTATATGTTGTTTGTCCTTTCTTAACTCATAAGGAAACGAGTTCTTTATTCATGATTCGATTAAACGAAGAGATTATAAGTATTTGAATGTCGAATCTACCATGCATTATATATTGTTTATCCTTTCTTAACTCGTAAGAAAATGAGTTTTTTATTCAAAAATTTGTTTAAAAGGAGTGATAATGAGTATTTAAACGTCGAATCTATCATGCATTATTTGTTGTTTATCCTTTCTTAACTCATAAGGAAACGAGTTCTTTATTTAATGATTCAATTAAATGAAGAGATAATGAGTATTTAAACGTCAAATCTATCATACATTATATGTTGTTTATCCTTTCTTAACCCATAAGGAAAGGAGTTTTTTATTCAAAGATTCGTTTAAAAGAAGTGATAATGAGTATTTAGACGTCGAATTTATCATGCATTATATGTTGTTTATCCTTTCTTAACTCATAAGGAAACGAGTTCTTTATCCAATGATTCGATTAAATGAAGAGATAATAAGTCTTTAAACATCAAATCTATCATGTATTATATGTTGTTTGTCCTTTCTTAACTCATAAGGAAACGAGTTCTTTATTCATGATTCGATTAAACGAAGAGATTATAAGTATTTGAATGTCGAATCTACCATGCATTATATATTGTTTATCCTTTCTTAACTCGTAAGGAAAGGAGTTTTTTATTCAAAAATTCGTTTAAAAGAAGTGATAATGAGTATTTAAACATCGAATTTATCATGCATTATATGTTGTTTATCCTTTCTTAACTCATAAGGAAACGAGTTATTTATTTAATGATTCAATTAAATGAAGAGATAATGAGTATTTAAACGTCAAATCTATCATACATTATATGTTGTCTATCCTTTCTTAACTCATAAGGAAAGGAGTTTTTTATTCAAAGATTCGTTTAAAAGAAGTGATAATGAGTATTTAGACGTCGAATTTATCATGCATTATATGTTGTTTATCCTTTCTTAACTCATAAGGAAATGAGTTCTTTATTCAATGATTCGATTAAATGAAGAGATAATAAGTCTTTAAACGTCAAATCTATCGTGTATTATATGTTGTTTGTCCTTTCTTAACTCATAAGGAAACGAGTTCTTTATTCATGATTCGATTAAATGAAGAGATAATAAGTCTTTAAACGTCGAATCTATCATGTATTATATGTTGTTTGTCCTTTCTTAACTCATAAGGAAACGAGTTCTTTATTCATGATTCGATTAAACGAAGAGATTATAAGTATTTGAATGTCGAATCTACCATGCATTATATATTGTTTATCCTTTCTTAACTCGTAAGGAAAGGAGTTTTTTATTCAAAAATTCGTTTAAAAGAAGTGATAATGCGTATTTGGACGTCGAATTTATCATGCATTATATGTTGTTTATCCTTTCTTAACTCATAAGGAAACGAGTTCTTTATTTAATGATTCAATTAAATGAAGAGATAATGAGTATTTAAACGTCAAATCTATCATACATTATATGTTGTCTATCCTTTCTTAACTCATAAGGAAAGGAGTTTTTATTCAAAGATTCGTTTAAAAGAAGTGATAATGAGTATTTAGACGTCGAATTTATCATGCATTATATGTTGTTTATCCTTTTTTAACTCATAAGGAAACGAGTTCTTTATTCAATGATTCGATTAAATGAAGAGATAATAAGTCTTTAAACGTCAAATCTATCGTGTATTATATGTTGTTTGTCCTTTCTTAACTCATAAGGAAACGAGTTCTTTATTCATGATTCGATTAAATGAAGAGATAATAAGTCTTTAAACGTCGAATCTATCATGTATTATATGTTGTTTGTCCTTTCTTAACTCATAAGGAAACGAGTTCTTTATTCATGATTCGATTAAACGAAGAGATTATAAGTATTTGAATGTCGAATCTACCATGCATTATATATTGTTTATCCTTTCTTAACTCGTAAGGAAAGGAGTTTTTTATTCAAAAATTCGTTTAAAAGAAGTGATAATGCGTATTTGGACGTCGAATTTATCATGCATTATATGTTGTTTATCCTTTCTTAACTCATAAGGAAACGAGTTCTTTATTTAATGATTCAATTAAATGAAGAGATAATGAGTATTTAAACGTCAAATCTATCATACATTATATGTTGTCTATCCTTTCTTAACTCATAAGGAAAGGAGTTTTTATTCAAAGATTCGTTTAAAAGAAGTGATAATGAATATTTAGACGTCGAATTTATCATGCATTATATGTTGTTTATCCTTTTTTAACTCATAAGGAAACGAGTTCTTTATTCAATGATTCGATTAAATGAAGAGATAATAAGTCTTTAAACGTCAAATCTATCATGTATTATATGTTGTTTGTCCTTTCTTAACTCATAAGGAAACGAGTTCTTTATTCATGATTCGATTAAACGAAGAGATTATAAGTATTTGAATGTCGAATCTACCATGCATTATATATTGTTTATCCTTTCTTAACTCGTAAGGAAAGGAGTTTTTTATTCAAAAATTCGTTTAAAAGAAGTGATAATGAGTATTTAAACGTCGAATTTATCATGCATTATATGTTGTTTATCCTTTCTTAACTCATAAGGAAACGAGTTCTTTATTCAATGATTCGATTAAATGAAGAGATAATAAGTCTTTAAATGTTGAATCTATCATGCATTATATGTTATTTATCCTTTCTTAACTCATAAAGAAATGAGTTCTTTATTCAATGATTCGATTAAACAAAGAGATAATGAGTATTTGAACGTCGAATCTATCATACATTATATATTGTTTATCCTTTCTTAACTCATAAGGAAAGGAGTTTTTTATTCAAAGATTTGTTTAAAAGAAGTGATAATGAGTATCTAGAAGTCGAATTTATCATGTATTATATGTTGTTTATCATTTCTTAACTCATAAGGAAACGAGTTCTTTAGTCAATGATTCGATAAAATGAAGAGATAATGAGTCTTTAAACGTCGAATCTATCATGCATTATATGTTGTTTGTCCTTTCTTAACTCATAAGGAAACGAGTTCTTTATTCATGATTCGATTAAACGAAGAGATAATAAGTCTTTAAACGTCGAATCTATCATGTATTATATGTTGTTTGTCCTTTCTTAACTCATAAGGAAATGAGTTCTTTATTCATGATTCGATTAAACAAAGAGATAATAAGTATTTGAATGTCGAATCTACCATGCATTATATATTGTTTATCCTTTCTTAACTCGTAAAGAAAGGAGTTTTTTATTCAAAAATTCGTTTAAAAGAAGTGATAATGAGTATTTAGACGTCGAATCTATCATGCATTATATGTTGTTTATCCTTTCTTAACTCATAAGGAAATGAGTTCTTTATTTAATGATTCAATTAAATGAAGAGATAATGAGTCTTTAAACGTCAAATCTATCATGCATTATATGTTGTTTATCCTTTCTTAACTCATAAGGAAAGGAGTTTTTTATTCAAAGATTTATTTAAAAGAAGTGATAATGAGTATTTAGACGTAGAATTTATCATGCATTATATGTTGTTTATCCTTTCTTAACTCATAAGGAAACGAGTTCTTTATTCAATGATTCGATTAAATAAAGAGATAATGAGTCTTTAAATGTCGAATCTTTCATGCATTATATGTTGTTTATCCTTTCTTAACTCATAAGGAAATGAGTTCTTTATTCATGATTCGATTAAACGAAGAGATAATAAGTATTTGAACGTCGAATCTATCATGCATTATATATCTTTTATCCTTTCTTAACTCATAAGGAAAGTAGTTTTTTATTCAAAAATTCGTTTAAAAGAAGTGATAATGAGTATTTAAACGTCGAATCTATCATGCATTATATGTTGTTTATCCTTTCTTAACTCATAAGGAAACGAGTTCTTTATTTAATGATTCAATTAAATGAAGAGATAATGAATATTTAAACGTCAAATCTATCATGCATTATATATTGTTTATCCTTTCTTAACTCATAAGGGAAGGAGTTTTTTATTCAAAGATTCGTTTAAAAGAAGTGATAATGAGTATTTAGACGTCGAATTTATCATGCATTATATGTTGTTTATCCTATCTTAACTCATAAGGAAACAAGTTCTTTATTCAATGATTCGATTAAATGAAGAGATAATGAGTCTTTAAACGTCGAATCTATCATGCATTATATGTTGTTTATCCTTTCTTAACTCATAAGGAAACGAGTTCTTTATTCAATGATTCGATTAAACAAAGAGATAATTACTCTTTAGACATCGAATCTATCATGCATTATATATTGTTTATCCTTTCTTAAATCATAAGGAAAGGAGTTTTTTATTCAATGATTCGTCTAAACGAAGTGATAATGAGTCTTTAGACGTCGAATCTATCATGCATTATATGTTGTTTATCCTTTCTTAACTCATAAAGAAATGAGTTCTTTATTCAATGATTCGATTAAACAAAGAGATAATGAATATTTGAACGTCAAATCTATCATACATTATATATTGTTTATCCATTCTTAACTCATAAGGAAAGGAGTTTTTTATTCAAAGATTTGTTTAAAAGAAGTGATAATGAGTATCTAGAAGTCTAATTTATCATGCATTATATGTTGTTTATCCTTTCTTAACTCATAAGGAAACGAGTTCTTTATTCAATGATTCGATTAAATGAAGAGATAATGAGTCTTTAAACGTCGAATCTATCATGCATTATATGTTGTTTGTCCTTTCTTAACTCATAAGGAAAAGAGTTCTTTATTCATGATTCGATTAAACGAAGAGATTATAAGTATTTGAATGTCGAGTCTACCATGCATTTTATATTGTTTATCCTTTCTTAACTCGTAAGGAAAGGAGTTTTTTATTGAAAAATTCATTTAAAAGAAGTGATAATGAGTATTTAGACGTCGAATCTATCATGCATTATATGTTGTTTATCCTTTCTTAACTCATAAGGAAACGAGTTCTATATTTAATGATTCAATTAAATGAAGAGATAATGAGTATTTAAACGTCAAATCTATCATGCATTATATGTTGTCTATCATTTCTTAACTCATAAGGAAAGGAGTTTTTTATTCAAAGATTCGTTTAAAAGAAGTGATAATGAGTATTTAGACGTTGAATTTATCATGCATTATATGTTGTTTATCCTTTCTTAACTCATAAGGAAACGAGTTCTTTAATCAATGATTCGATTAAATGAAGAGATAATAAGTCTTTAAATGTTGAATCTATCATGCATTATATGTTATTTATCCTTTCTTAACTCATAAAGAAATGAGTTCTTTATTCAATGATTCGATTAAACAAAGAGATAATGAGTATTTGAACATCGAATCTATCATACATTATATATTGTTTTTCCTTTCTTAACTCATAAGGAAAGAAGTTTTTTATTCAAAGATTTATTTAAAAGAAGTGATAATGAGTATCTAGAAGTCGAATTTATCATGCATTATATGTTGTTTATCCTTTCTTAACTCATAAGGAAACGAGTTCTTTAGTCAATGATTCGATAAAATGAAGAGATAATGAGTCTTTAAACGTCGAATCTATTATGCATTATATGTTGTTTATCCTTTCTTAACTCATAAGGAAACGAGTTCTTTATTCAATGATTCGATTAAATGAAGAGATAATAAGTCTTTAAACGTCAAATCTATCGTGTATTATATGTTGTTTGTCCTTTCTTAACTCATAAGGAAACGAGTTCTTTATTCATGATTCGATTAAATGAAGAGATAATAAGTCTTTAAACGTCGAATCTATCATGTATTATATGTTGTTTGTCCTTTCTTAACTCATAAGGAAACGAGTTCTTTATTCATGATTCGATTAAACGAAGAGATTATAAGTATTTGAATGTCGAATCTACCATGCATTATATATTGTTTATCCTTTCTTAACTCGTAAGGAAAGGAGTTTTTTATTCAAAAATTCGTTTAAAAGAAGTGATAATGCGTATTTGGACGTCGAATTTATCATGCATTATATGTTGTTTATCCTTTCTTAACTCATAAGGAAACGAGTTCTTTATTTAATGATTCAATTAAATGAAGAGATAATGAGTATTTAAACGTCAAATCTATCATACATTATATGTTGTCTATCCTTTCTTAACTCATAAGGAAAGGAGTTTTTATTCAAAGATTCGTTTAAAAGAAGTGATAATGAGTATTTAGACGTCGAATTTATCATGCATTATATGTTGTTTATCCTTTTTTAACTCATAAGGAAACGAGTTCTTTATTCAATGATTCGATTAAATGAAGAGATAATAAGTCTTTAAACGTCAAATCTATCGTGTATTATATGTTGTTTGTCCTTTCTTAACTCATAAGGAAACGAGTTCTTTATTCATGATTCGATTAAATGAAGAGATAATAAGTCTTTAAACGTCGAATCTATCATGTATTATATGTTGTTTGTCCTTTCTTAACTCATAAGGAAACGAGTTCTTTATTCATGATTCGATTAAACGAAGAGATTATAAGTATTTGAATGTCGAATCTACCATGCATTATATATTGTTTATCCTTTCTTAACTCGTAAGGAAAGGAGTTTTTTATTCAAAAATTCGTTTAAAAGAAGTGATAATGCGTATTTGGACGTCGAATTTATCATGCATTATATGTTGTTTATCCTTTCTTAACTCATAAGGAAACGAGTTCTTTATTTAATGATTCAATTAAATGAAGAGATAATGAGTATTTAAACGTCAAATCTATCATACATTATATGTTGTCTATCCTTTCTTAACTCATAAGGAAA